>JAHWFP010084089.1:244263-283835 GCA_023313725.1 Lithobius niger
CCCCCCCCCCCCCCCCCCCCCCCGCATTGCGGGTTTTGCGGTATGGTAGTTCCGCCACTGATTTAGGCACCTAACATTTCGAAAATTCTCTAGTTGTCTTCATTTTCAAAGGTAAAATCATTAAAAAGGACAGGACGCAACGATACAGGAACTCTTTACCTGGGACTGAGCGCCGCCATATTGTGGCTCAATACGGCGGCTCCCTGGTGAAGTGTTCCTGTAATGTTGTGTCCTGTCCTGTCCACAGGACACACACAACACTACCAGCAACCGTTACACAATCTTTTTTAAGTTTTACCTTTAAAAATGGAGGCAACCAGTGAATCTTCGAAATATTAGGTGCATTTTTTAACTTCGTTTGATGCGTAGTGCTCCATGTGTTTTCATCTAAAGCCAACCAGTTATCACGCTTTTAAACAAGATGGTCCTTTATGTTGATGTGGTGTTATAAGACATCACAGTAGTTTCTGACTTCCCCATAGTTATTAACTGGGACGACGCTAGAATCACTTTACTGAGGAGGCGGCAGTGGGGCAGCAGTTTTTGCCAGGGGAAGAACCAAACGTTCTACTGTCGCGTTCCCCCGCTCTCCTTCCCCCCCCCCCTCAAAAAAAATTAAAGATAGTACTCTAGGAATTTCCTTTCTCACACCCAACATTCCTACTCCTTTTTTTTTGGGGGGGGGGATGTTTTAAATCCAGCTGAGATCTTACAACTTTCAGTCACAAATAGGCTATACATGTCAACAACAGATACGGGTAGTTGTGCCAGGTTAGGTTTTCAGAATTTTTTACCATTGATGTGACCTCAAGTCCTTCCTGTTGCTGTGAAAGAAAATGACGTAGTTTTCTTAATGGTTTCAAAAATAGATGCCAATTAAGCGCCTTTATCAGAACCTTTTTCGTGGAATTTTTGCACCAAATTAAAAGCGGACCCTTATGTTCCCTGAACATCCTCTAACTCCTCTAAATCCTCTAAATCTCTGTAAAGTTACAGCTGGTCATTTCTGAATCATCCAGTGACCAAATATGTGACTGAAGTCGGGCCTCCGCTCGCTTCACCTTAAAGGTACAATATCCTCATAAGTTTAAATGTTTGATTTTGATCTGATGGGTGTAGGAGGGGGTGGGGCGGTAACTAATTTAGGGGGGTGAGCGCCCCCCCCCACCCCCCTTAACGTCGTCCCAGGTTATTAAACCAAAAATGTTGAGTGACAGTTTACCTCGTAATATTCCCAGACCCCGCTTTGTAGTGGCAAGGTGCATCCAATGGAGTGCATAGCAATGGACACCCCTGACACCGCTACACGAAGAAAGGGCCTTCATTCACAAGCCACCTGATGAAGAATATCCCCAAGCCAAGACGTTTGCAATGTTTGTTTTCATGACCACAGTATCTTTTTTTTTTTTTACCGTCGTTTTTTCTTCTTCTTCTTCTTCCTCTTTTTTATTTGGCCAATGACGTTGCAGGCGCTTAGAATCTGCGGTCTTGGCAGAAGAGAGAAAAGAAAAGACAGCGTAATTGGCCCGGCTGAAGATTGTAAAAGACGAAACGAACCTCAATAAATCCGGGAGAGAAAAGCGAAGAGAAGGAACGAGAAAAAGGAGAAGTCGTAAAACCGGAATATGAAACGCCCCAAATTGCACCAATTATACCTTCCACTTATTAGCATGAATGAACCCTAAAACGATCGAAGGAGGAGGATGGTATGTTTAACGTAAGGAATACTTAACAGCTTTAACGCTGCTATTAACACGGAATAAAATCACCATCTCAGCAAGTCGATAGAATGGCCATCAGTTAAAATAATTATCAGTGAATCGATTTGCGTTAGTTGGGATTTTCACTCACTTGGAAAAGTAAACTGAACTAAAACAAAGAACTGAAAACACTGCGTTTTTAGCCATTAAGCTTTGTGGGTGGTTACTTGTATAAAAGATACTGTAACTCCCAAAAAGGTACCTTAGAAAATAAAGTAACCTATAATCTGCTGTAACTTTGAAATGATGTACCCAGGGCCGGATTAAGGAGAGTGCTTGGGGCCACAGGCAGGAAAAGGGTCGCAAGGGTCTCTTACGTTCACGGAAAAAATAAAATAAGGTACTGTTTGAAAGGTTAAAAAAATGTTTACTTTTACTGAAAAGTTGTATCGAAAAAATTTCAATTTTTGAAGAAATGATTGTTTTTGTTGGACTTGGAGAGGGGGGGACGGGGGGGGGGGGCACAATAAATCTTAAGCACCAGGCCTCTAAGGTGATTAATACGGCACTGGGTGTACCTGCTCAAATCACTGTTAGTTACCCTTAACGTAACTTCTAAAAAGCAGTACCTTAGACACTAAAGTAACCTTTCACCTGATATACCCGCCGAAATGACGCACTGTGCAAATCTCTATAACCCTTACAATACAGTTGATTTGAAACGAATAGTAACCTTTAAGTATTATAGCTTTTAATTAGTGTACCATTCAGATTATGATAACGTTTATTTATAGTAGTGTACCGTTTGAGTTTCGGTAACCCTCAAGGCACAAGTACCTTTTAAAAAATGTAACTGTCAAACCAACGTAACCGTTACTGTATTATACCTCACAATGTTGTGTAGCTCTTAAAAACTCGTAAGTTTTAGACAGTGTACTGTTGTCAGGCTGTAACCCATTCACGTCTCTCGTATAATATCGTAACTGTGAATGAAGCACACGTTTGTCAGAGTTACCCACAGTATTTAATAAAAATCAAAAGTAAAATCTATGAAAGTTACAAATTCAAAGTTACAACTAATGCTATTTAAAGGTTACAAAAATGGCGCTTTTGTAACTTTTATTTGAAAATACCGCACATAGACTTTCAAAGTTACATTCAAAGTGACACTTTTAACAGTGTAGGCAGATTAGCTCAACTTCGTTAAGGTTTTACGTTGTTCAAGTAAACATTTTGTGGATGATATAATGATTTAGTACAGGGCATTTTTTAAGGATTATGAAGTGGTGCTCCAAATAGTAAGAAAGGGCATGATTCTGCGGCCATAGGGATGAGGCTCGAAATACATATACAGTTTTGCACTCAAGTTCTCAGAAATTTACATTTTAAGTTTATTTCATTTACTTTAGAAGGCTTTGATTAGTGTGAGTGTATCATGTAATAGTGCCATGGGAATAAAAATGAATGTACACATGATTTGGAGCCGTGTGCTGTCGCCATCCTAATGTTTTCAGTTCTGAATGTTTAAACTAGATTGGGTTGGAGGAATTTCGGGAAATAACCGGTGACGAACGACTTGCACCAAAAGCTTGCACATATTCGTGTCGTCATAATTTTTTCTTTTCGAAATGATTTTTTTAAACGAAAAATGAGTTGGAACTTTGAGGAACGGGGTTGCAACGGCTGGTGGTCCACTGCTCCATGATGCTGATCGGTGCTCCAATCGTGAAGGATGGTGCTCCACTCGGAGCACCAGTTACTATGTTAAAAAATGGCCTGATTTAGTAGGCACGATTTACTTATTTACCAATAAGAAAATAAGTAATGTCTCCATGTCAGTAGAAGTGTCCCATTTTCAAGAAACCTTTAGAAACTGCAGACTAACCTTGTTCCAGCGCGCGTTGTTAGGTCCAAATATCAAGCAATTCAAGTATTTAAAAAAATTTAAAATGATTATTTGCATCTATCGCGACGAGATAAAAACACGCGTGATGCGAGTTGAGATCAAGACGTTTAGCAAAAATCGTTGTTCTCCATCGAGATTACGTCAAGTTTTTAGTCTTGTCTCGTCTCCAGAAACTGAAATAATAAGACGTAATTGGATGTAAGTCAATCAGCGAGAATGTTATCTTAGCTGAAAACAATACGAGGATTTAAAAAGAATATTAAAAGCCTACTAAAACTGCACAAATAAATACAACGGCCACACAACGTTTCAGGATTCAATTCATCACGTCGTCAAGTGCTTAAAAACTGAGGAAAACATGTCAAAGTCAAGGAACACTATAATTTAAAAGTTTAAAAAATAAATTCAAAACATGAAGATGAATGTTTATCAACCTCGCCAGAACAGGTAGCAAAAACAAGACCTCCGACCTCTCACCTGCAAATGGTGACTTCGAACCTGCCAGGTTGCTAAACATTCATCTTCATGTTTTAAATTCAGAAAAATGTTTGCGGACCAGCTTCGTTAACCAGATTTATTTGGAGGTGGTCACACCTCAGCTAAAGATAAGTAGAAGTGTAAACGAAGCAAGCAGTCTACATTAAAGACTGGCCTTGTGAGGAAACAAGATACACTAGTCTGAGAAAGAAAGAAAGAAAAGACAACTGCCCCGACTGGGACTCGAACCCAGGACTTCCCGTTTACTATAGCTGGGTGCTCTAAATGGGAAGTACTGGATGGGAAGACCTGGGTTCGAGTTATTTTGTCTTTTCTATCTTTCTCAGACTAGTGTATTGTGTGTCGTCACAAGGCCGGCCTTTAATGCAGACTGCTTGCCTTATTTACCTTTTACCTTGTGATTTCTTCTTTATATAGTAGAAGAGATTTGCTGTTAGCCAGTGTAAGTTGGATGTAGTCATCCTCATTTAAAGTTGGTAGAAATAATTTGTCACCAGCCATTTGTAGTTGGAGGTGGATCACCTCAGGTGGTCATCCTTCAGCTAAAGATGGTTGAAGTGATTTGCCGTTAGCCAGCTGTGCTTTGATGGTGTTCCCCCTCAGCTAAAGATGGTAGAAGTGAGTTGTCATTAGCCAGTTGGAGGTGGTTATCCTTCAGGTGTTGACTGCAAGTGTTTTGCTGTTAACCAGCTGAAGTGGGAAGGGGACATACTTCAACTTAAGGTGGTAAAGGTGATTTACCATTACCTAACTGTAGTTTGATGGGGCTAAAGATGGTAGAAGTGGTTTGTCATTAGCCAGCTTTAGTAGAGGTGGTCATCCCTCAGGCAATGATCGTAAGTGATTTGCTGTTAACCAGCTGAAGTTGGAGGTGGACACCCCACAGCTAAAGATGGTAGAAGTGACTTGCCGTTAGCCAGTTGTATAGTTGGGTGTGATCACCCCCTCAGCTAAAGATGGTAAAAGTAATTTGCTGTCAACCAGCTGAAGTTGGAGGGAGATATCCCACAGCTAAAGATAGCAGAAGGGATTTGCCGTTAGCCAGTTGTAGTTGGATGTGATCACCGCTCAGCTAAAGATGGTAAAAGTAATTTGCTGTTAACCAGCTGTAGTTGGAGGGGTTCTTCCCAAAACTGAAGATGGAGGAAGTGATATTCCGTTTACCAGCTGTAGTTAGAAGCGGTTAACGTTTACTGCAGTAGCAACTAGTGGTTAGCTCTTTGATTCGTTCGGAAGAAATGCGTTAACGTCTAGACGCATTTTCTGAAGAAGCTGGACAAGCAACAGTTGGTCCCTTTAAGCTTATTAACGAACACGGTACAGTGTTAACAGTTAAGAAACAAACACCGCCTAATCAGTTTCGTATACGTGAAATGACTTTATCCTGCTTTTATCAGATCCAAGGCTACAGCAGTTATTTTTGTGAGTAATTTTTCTCCATAAGTGGTTTCCTAGTAGCCGTTTGACTTCAAGCGAAGGCATGTTATTTTTAGCAGCTGACAATAGTTCAAAGCAGCACGAACTCTTTTTTTTTCTCTAATAACGTAGTTAACGTTGATTTACTGCCTTTTACGTGCATTGACAGTTTTATTCTTTCTCAATGGCGGTCTCCAAAATAAGAGCGTGGTACTTGGTGCGTAGAAACGCATCGTGCACATCCGTTTGCGTGACGCGAACGATATCTTGTTTTCGAGGGGGATTCGTGCTGGCCCGAGACTAAATTTATGAAACGCGTGTTCGATTTCATCACCCAAGCGGTCGTCGCCACTCGTCTGGGTACACGCCAGTCACCGGACTGGTGTTGGATGTTGCTTCTCACTACTACCCTTCGGCGATGAGTTTGTCCTCCCGTTCGGGTTTTTTTTAATTTTTGTATGAGGTATACAGATGTACGATAAGATCTAGATTTGGACATGAAATAAAATCACCCTCCCGGCAGGCGAATGGCTCATAAGTGCATAACAAGAGCAAACAATTTAATTTTCGGTCACTACTGCTGACCTTGGTCACAATACAAATAAAATAATTGCATAAATAAACCGGAGCTAGACAAGGAGTCAGTTCACTGGTAATCCACCATCCAAGATGGCGGGTCACCAGCGAGCTGACTCTTTGTCTAGCTCCGGTTTTTTATGTAGTTGTTATATTTTTATTGTGACCAGGGTCAGCGGTAGTGACCAAAAATTAAATTGTATTTGCTGTTGTTATGCACTTATGAGCCATTCGCCTGGCGGGAGGTGATTTTATTTCGTATCACACTGTCTCACAAATTAATTGTTGCGTCTAGATTTGGGGTTAAATAAATTAATAAATAATCAGTTTGTTGCAAAATGAGCTACAGGACTGGAAAGGGCGCAGGTGCCACGAAATTCCGCCTAAATTTAAAAAGAAAGAAAAAAAGAATTTATATATTCAGTAACGGGAAGGGGAGGGGGGGGGGGGCATTGAGGCTTAATGGGGCGTCGACAACGAGGAAGCAAAGGAAGGAAGGAAAGGGGCACGACAGACTTACCACCAAGGGAAGACCTGCCGGGGACATGGTTCCCGATGGCATCACCGGTCATATAGACAACCACGGGATAGGCTGGCACATTACACGCAAAAACAAACTGTAAAATATGATCACTAATACCAGCGTCAATATAAAAACAAAAAGTTTAGTCGAAAGTCAATAAAAGATGAAACAATAAAGACATTAAATAAAAGATAAAAACAAAAAATTATGTAAATAAAAAAAAGGACAGCATCTGTACGACCATGTGGGGTTGAAGAATCCGTCTTCCATTTTTTGTTTGTACGTCTTAGGTATGCTTCTCAACGGGGTGTGTTGCGTTCTTGTGTCGTATCCTTGGATCTGGTCTCTCTTCTGTCCACCAATCCAGGCACGCGATCCTCTTGCCATCGGCTAGACTCGGCAAGTACTGCAAGTTAACTGGTGCTCATCTGTAGCATTCATTCTGCTTTTGCCTCCCTGCCTCCTGTCACCGTCATGTCAGCTTGCTTCCAAGCAACATATTGTACACAACGGAGTCTATTACGAGTGGTTGTGATTGGAATTGAAGCTAGCTGTGCGGTGTGTTTTCATTCTCTGTTCCTCAGCACTCCTCAGCACACGGTGTGGCGTTCGATATTAAATCTGATTGAAGTGTGCCCAGTATTATTATGATCAAAAATTTACAGGGTTTGGGAGGAGAATTTGTAACTCTTAAAAAGTCCCTATTGAAACACGTTAGGTTCGTCCCTATTAGTTCCGTCCGAGTTTTCAGAGGGTGCCACGTGTTCCATCTGATAATTTTTGCTCATTTTTCAGCCCAAATCTAAAGTAAACTAAATTACAATTGAGCTAGGCTAGGCTAAATAATAATTAAACACAAGCAAGTTTCGTTTAGTTTATTTTAGTTTTTAATTTTAGGCTAAAACTGAGTAGAAATTCTCACATAAAACACGTGGCGCCCTCTATAAATTAAGACTGAATAAATACGAATGTATCTATGACGTTTCAGTATTGGTGTCAGTCACAAATTCTCCTCCCCAACCCTATAAATTCTTGGCATGATGTGAATCCGAGACTCGAGCTGGCCCTCTCTGATCTCTTGTACACAGTGTTGAGAGTGTTTGCGGCTTGGTCACTTTCCTGTACGTTTCGTTGTTTTCTTGAGCCGAAGATGAATGACGTGTTCCCCGTGAAGTGTTGCGGGGAATTGGTGTGATGTAAAACCACGACTCAATCTGGGCCTTTGATATCTTGTACACAGTGTAAGGTGGTGTGGTATTTGCAGTTCGGTTTGTAGTTGTTTCACTGTATGTTTTTTTGTGGGCGTGTGGCTTTGAGCTGGGGGCCCCAGAATAAATCTCAAATCTCATTTACATAATTGCACAATATACAGCTGCTGAGATTGATCTGCCATGGGGAAATTTCATAAACTCATCGAACAGCTCAGCACTGAAGCCCCGCCCCCTGAAAGTAGTTCGTAAGTGGGGCTTCAGCGCCGAATTGTTCGACGCGTTTATGAAAGCTCCCATGGGGTCACCCGACACCCGTCGGCACTGCTGGACGTTGTTCTCACGGGACAGCCTTATAGGCTACTTTGACACTATCGACCTCGCCTGGCAGACCTCTTTCTCAGTTTACCTTTTTCCTCCAGCAACGTTCTGTGTACTGCACTGTCGTAAGCAATTGTCAACAACAATGTAAACCTTGTGTAAATTACAGCATAAAATTGTGGACTCGTGCGATGATTGCCCAAGAAAGTAATACCTGAGGGTAAAAATGTAGTAAAATCCCATCCCTTATTCCGTTTTCCGTATTATTCAGTATTTCCTGTATCCAAGTAAGTCCTCTTTCGAAATTATATTGGCAATTACCCGCCATTAATCCCCAAACTGTCCCAATTTAACCATTCATGGGCCAAAACCTTTTCACAACAATCACCCTCATTCCATTATAATTATTATTGGCAGGGATAATGTCAAGGCTGGCGAGCGCACATATCTAAGTATTGAACCATTAACATCAATGGCAAATTTCCGTTCAATAGTAATTTCATTCTATCAACTGAGCCATCCTACACCCAAACCCATCTCATTAGTGAAATCCGCCCGTCATTATGGTCATGTCCCTGTACAGTATAACGCGTAACAAAGATAAGCTCCGGCCGAAGTCTTACAACATTATTTGTAATTAAAAGTTATTGCATAAGTAGTTTGGACAAAATGTCATAGCACTAACAACCAGGCTGTAGTCAAGCGAATTTCATATACGTAAGACGGTGGTAATTAATTATAAAGGCAACGAATGGACAACTGTCTTCTTATGGATAAGATGGGTAAGTACGATCAGTAGAATAAGAATTTAAGAGTGGAGGAGTGACGGGGCTGAGTGGCGCTTCCCGCATCCCTAAAACAAAACTTGTTATAAGGATTCCCTCCAAGCGCTCTCCGGACGTTTGAAGTCGTGATATCAGCTTTCAGCCTAATTTCAGAATTTTGTATTCGTGAAATTAACTTGTCACAACTACCTAGTAATTATGCAAATATCAACGTTATTCACACCTTTTTTTCCACAAGATAACCTTAAGTGCCGGTACACACGTGGGGTTTGGTTTACGTGACATCTGTTTTGTACTGCACACGTACCAGCGTCGACGTGGCGTTACCGCCCGCCGATCGTGCGGTCGTTTTGCACCGCAATTTTCCCGCAGCGGTACCGCAGCGTTAAACAAAACGCAATTGCGTCTCTGAGTACCTTGGGTGACTTGAGCGGTGCACACGTCCGCCGTTTACCGCAAAAGCGTTACCGAAAATGGCGTCCAATTTCGAAGAAACAGACATGGAATTGTTTATTGGGGGAGTAAAGAACTATCCTGAAATACGAAATGTTGCTGCAGAAATGATTGAAGACTCATTGGGAAGTAATTAAAGAACTTATCCGAATTTTTTAGTTATTCTGCAAAGGATGTATAACATTTTCTCCTGGTACGTCTTAAATTAGTACATCAATGTACCAAAATTCATCGCATTAGTTTAAAATATATTTTTTGTTCACGAGGTAGGCAAAAAAAGCAATATCGTATCATTGGTTTCAAACTAAAATTTTTTGTACACGAGGTTAGGGAACCGAACGCGCACATACGTCACGGAAGCGGCACCGCAGCGTCAACGCGCGTTAATAAAACGCACGTGTGCATTGATTGGCTGCGTCACTGCAGCGGCGTGTGCACCGGCGCTAAGCTGTTTCACTAATAGTGACTTTTAGGTTGCTAGCCTTAGCTGTAAACCTTAGCACAAGTGTGTAGTGGTCTCCATGCTCATGTATATTTTAACTGAATTGGAAGGACGTTAATATTATCTCTTAATCTTGGCGGGCGACACACTAGCGTGTGTCTTAATTATAGGAAGTGTATGTGTATGAGTATTATGGGTTTATGAAGAAACCTGAATGTATTTTATTTTTTCATACTAGCCGCAACAGCACGCTGCAGCAAACTCCTATGAAAAATACAGTGCGATGAGATATGAAGGCCAAGGTTAATGGTACTAGCGCTGGCAATGGTTTTCCTCGAACTTCGGGACTGGACGGAGATTACATCTCACGTTTTATCAGCCCGTCTTTCCGACGTGAACACGTCACCAAATCCCCGGATATGCGGCGACCTCGCCGTCGGACGTTTGAAACTAAATATTAATGCGTGCAAACAGTGGCTAAGTCCATTTATAGATTAATCTCCGATGTTATGCGCCACGTGACCCATTTAAAAAGCAAACAAAGGAAATTATTATTGATGTTTGTTGTACCTGGTAAATTGCTTAATTAAGGATGACAAAATGCTGCAAATTAACCTCAATACGCGAGTCAGGGATGAGGAGGTTTAAGCTTGTGTGTGGTTAGTAATTTGGCATGCGTTTTGTAATTTAGAGTGTGAGTCTTGTTATGATTGTGACACCCGTTCGCAGGTAAGTTGAATGTAACGCACTAATTATGTGAAAGTACAGCAGTAAGCTTGCCAGTAACTAACTCTGCAGAAAATGTTCACGGACTGTATACTTATCATGGCAGCTGTTAGCCTAAATAGTGAGTAATAATGAGAAAACTACAAGTATTAAGCAACACGCTAGTGTTTCGCCCATCAAGACTCAACAGCAACGTTATGCTCTGTTCTATTATATCCAGAACGTGCATGTATTTTAACACGAAATAAAGTTTGGTTGTTTCCAAGCATCTGAGGAAAAATAATGCGGGAAAAAAGCTGAACGTCGTCTGTTTGGAGGGAGAGAGGGACATTTTTGCAACATCTTTCTTGAATTAAAAAAATTTTTTCAACATAAGTTGAAGCACTTTTTCCTTTCTTAAGTTTATGTGCGTAAGTCAATAATTTTACTTTTCGTCAATTTTATTTTTTTAGCCCATGTAGTCTAACTGATGAAAAGAACATTTATTTTTATCTTTACAACGTTTTGAGTGGAAAATTCAAGATTACGTAACAGCCTGCGTGTGGGAATAAAAGTTGTCAACCTTTTATTTAGCATTTTGTAATTTCATTTTTATTTCCTGCTATTGTTGTTTTAACATATAAGTTTGTGTTAATTCTTTATTTATTGGAAGCGTTATCTGACCACGTGTTACTTTTTTGTTCGTTGTAATCAGTTGCTTATTGGACAGACGGCTGCGTTCATTTTGCTGTAGGAGTCATTACAGGTTAGATGGGGTGAGGAAATACAAGAGCTAGGGGTTAATGCTCGCGGAGGAGCCCGTGAAAAGCCAAGCTGCATGTATTTGCAGATAAAAACTTGTTTGGAATTTGAAAACTGCTCAATTTGGAAGTCAATTGGCCATCAATAATGCAGCGTTTTTTAAATCCAACATTTTCAATCGCAACTTTATGACGAAAGATAAGGTTTACAAATATGACGTTACTTGTTGAGGGATTGAGGCTTAATGGCGCGTCGACAGCTAGGTCATTAGCAGGGTCCTCAAATAACTATCTTGAATGGAAAAGGGGAAACCCAGACAGTAACAGTCTTGTATTGACTGGCTGGTGTTGCCTACGCTGTGGGAACCAGGGCCGTAGCCAGCCGACAGCATTCAAAGTGGCCGCTGTGGGTAAACAAACTGAAAAAGTTTTGGTTAAGAGGACTTGGTGATTGTCCGGCGATCAGCTGCGTGTGCTGGTTTGAAGGGCTGATCAGCAGTCTGGTGGGGGGCGATGGCTCGAAATTTTTTGTGTGGCCCACTCACACTTCCGGCTCCAACACCCCCCCTCCCCTCACCAATAAAACAAACACCAGTTAATTGGGTTTACAATATAGCAGTTTTATTTTTTGGTCCTGATCTGGTCAGCTGGGTCCCCTCAAAGCCTGGGCCTATAGAACAGAAGCAACACAAGCCCCCTCCACCCCCAACCCGCCCAGTTGGCTGGCTTGCTCCCTGAATACACTAGAACACAGCTTGAATACACCAGAACATTTAGGTTGGTTCTCGCTGTTGGTTAAAAAAGAAATTCTGGCTACGGCCCTGGCCAGGTTGGAGTCATGTATCTACCAGACAGCACCAGCCCAAGGCGGCTAAAGGTCATTAGTGCCAACCTCAGTCACAGTTCAGTGGCCCGGGTTGCCACTGCGCCATTGTAACCATGGCCGGATGGAAGAGTAGCTTTGGTCCCAGCTCCAGGCTAGAACATTTAAAATCGCTTGGTTCACATGATGCACGTAACGCCGGAGCCGTTGAATACCAATCCGTGCGAGAGCCGGTCGACATCTGGGAAATTGTTCGATATGGAAAAGTCCGTCTGCAAATTACAGAGCAACTTAATCATAGGATTAGAGCTCACGTTCGGTGGTTGATTGCCTCACGTGAATTATATTTTGTTTACATTCGTTTCTCCACGAACGTAGCAGACAGGGTAGAGTTTCTGATCGTAGTTAGATTTCCTAAACTCCCCATCGGCTCTCCCTGGGGCTGGTTGTCAACTACTGCTGACGTTATTTGCTCTCACTATACGGATTACAAGCTTTCACACGTTACGGCTGGAGCCGGGAAACGAGAACCGTGGTTTCTACACCAGCAGGCCTTGCACCATCACGACTACAGCGTCCTATCTGTGTTTTAATCTGCATTTTTCTTGTTTGATTGGGGTGAGCCCTGAGCCTTATAGCAAGATCACTTTGAAGCCCCAATATAACGGGGGGGGGGGGGGGGGTCGGTTGCCGTGTCGTTTGCGTCACGCATGTACAGTCCAACATGCACAACACCAGCGCAAGACCAGCTGAGATAGCGAGACTGGGAGCTTTTATCTTAGACTACATAATGTAAGCTACAGGTTGTCAACAAATTACTGCCCTGTATACAAACGTCTGTAAAAACTAACAATGAAAGCTATCGTAAGACGATTTTGTCCCTTGGAAAGAACAACTAAAAAATGTTACTAAAAAAAATTAACATTATACTCTCTCACACAAACTTCAATTGTCCTACACAGAATATTTAACCCATTTTCAATTTTCCGCCCGATCTACTGTCAAGTCCATTTCAAGCACTGGGAGTTTCACAAATCGGATAGCCACTCTCATTTTTGCAAGCAGCTCTTTTAATTCCGTTAACGCCATTTTGGTTTCTGTTGGGATGTTGTAAAGGACTAAGTCTACAAAACCATGTTATGGACGGAACTGAGTTGCGCAAAAAAAATTCCAGTAATGTTTGGCAACTCGTATGAAATTGAAAATCAGCTAGATATTCTGTGTACAGCAACTGGAGCGCGTGTGGCAGAGCATTAGCGTTAATTTTTTTTAGCAAAATTGTTTAAGTTGTTCTTTCTGGTGGACGAAATCGCCTTATGATACGTTTCATTGTTAATTTTTTGTAGACGTCTCTTCTATAAAGGCAATAACTTATGAGCACCTTGTAAAATTTCAAACTAGACTGAAAATCAGGCGAGGATCCAGACGGGGGCGGTGGGAGTGATCGCCCCTCCTAAGACACTTTAAATAAACGGAATCAACCCCCATGAGCTGAAGCTATTTTTAAAAGTCGTGACGTCACTGCATGACTGCGAATATTAGAATACAATTTGACACAGTATAATTATTATACTAACTGTTAATTTTTACCGTCTTGTTTCCAAAATGTTTCTGAATTTTACGATATAATAGGAGAAAGGCAGAAAATAGCAGCCGAAAAGAAAAATATACGAATGGGCTTTCCAGCGCAGCTACTCAAATTATAAACAAAGTATTTGTGAGATCTAGAATTCTTTTGCGAACAAACATTGGTGGTTTAAAGAATAGGCCCACATCGTTTACAGGTCAACTGAGAAAAACTTTGCAGAAGTCTTCAGATACGGTACCTCAAAATCCTTAAATCCCCATCACCTCCCCCCCCGCCCCGCCAAGCGGGTCCCCCCCCCCTGAAATCTGGACCTGGAACCGTTACTGACAAAGTGTTCTTAAGCCCTAGCTGAACTGGAATCGTCCCTCCTAAAATTTCATCCTGGATCCGCTACAGCTGAAGATTTTGGGTCTGCCGACTCGCAGCGAAGCATTAATAATAAGGGCGCGTTTACGCAATGTCTGGCCTTTGCATTTTCATAGCTAAAATTTAATCACGATAGCAAAGGTGTCGTTGCGACGGTTACACACTACCTGGATCAGCTAAATCCGACATCGTTTGAGTAAAAGCTTGCAGTTTTATAATCCGCGACCATGAAAGAAACAAATCCTGCAGAATTAATTTTCTGGGTCGCTTCTGAACTAACATTCTTGACTTTTTCGTCGCGAGCCAGCAGAGCTAAAAACGCCGCCACGTTCGAATGTCAGATGTTTCTAGCTTCCAGCTGCAAGAATGCAAAGGCGAGTCGTGGCATAAACGCGCCCTGAGTTCAAACGCCACTGGTAAAACTCGTCTTTCAACCAAACTATTTTTCCTATTGCTATGGATTATACAGGACTAACCACTTGAAAAGGGAAAGAGCCGCGTTACTGGCAGTAAACCCACAAGTTCCTAAAAGCATATTTTCCAACATATGGCGTATCTGTGTGTTGGCTAGTTGCTGAGAGCTCTGTGTTTTAACATTTTATGCCTGCGACCACGGCCCAAAGAGTATTGTGTGAAAGAAATCTAAAGATAGCGTACTCTTATAAACTTGTGTTTTCTTGCCACTCAGTACTTTGCTTGTCGCCGTAGTCGCCGTGAAGAGGTAGTGTTGGCGGCCCATTTACGCATTGGTCACACTAAATGTACTCACTGTTTCCTTTTGAGGGGGGGGGGGGTATCCCTCCTGAATGTCATTGGTGTCGACGGCCACTTACGGTCCGACACTTGCTTGTTGATTGTCACTATCTTGAAGGTGTTGGACGCCTTTTCCATTTACAGCGAGACTTAATGCGTCAGTTGGGCGATAAGTCTGTCCTCCTGTCCTGCGTTCTTTAATTTTTGCAGGAGGTTCAGATCTATGATAAGATCTAGAGTTGGGGGTTTGTTTAACACCTCTGTAGAGATTAAAGACGGAAAGCCAAAGGCTCAACAAGAGTTGCCACTGTGCCTCTGTAATGTGTAGCGCAGAGGCAACCCGGACCACTGCACTGTGACTGAGGTTGGCGCTAATGACCAGGCTGTTGACGCGCCATTAAACCTCATTCCCCCAACGATGTCACAGATAGATAATCACAATAACGTTACTATTGCCCCCTTATGCCTCTGCCATTTCGCAGAGGTTAGTGCAATTTCTGGCAGTGTAGGTGGCAGTGCCGGATTATCTTGTGTGGCTTTCAGGGCACTTCGGTGGACCCCTGCAGTGAAAAAAAAATCTTCGGAGATAGGCTGGACAAAGTCAGTGAGGGAGTCTGAGAGAGCACTTGTTCAGCTTACCCGACTTTGTCCTAGACTTCGAGAGAGTACTTTCTTCACATGTTCTCGAGGTATTTATGTAAACGGTATTATGACCTGTTTGTAAAAATGTATGATTATTTTATGATACTGAAAGAATAAAAAGCCTGAAAAATGCAATATGTATGCAATATTTCGCAACGTTTCGGGTCAATATGCGACCCTTTATCAAGAGCAAATAAAATTGTTTTAAATGTTTGAGTAGAAACTCCAGTTATTTTACAATATACACGAGAAATAAAATCCAACCGGTACCAACGATACACAAAGCACCAGAATGACCTAAAACCGGTTTCAAAACCGGCCAAGGAAAACCCACACCCACAGTTTTTTTTGTTTGTTTTATAAATGGACCCTTTCGCTAGGGGGCCTGGGCAACTGCATCTTTTGCCCTCTTGTAAATTCGAGCGTGTACAGATGAATCGACCCGAGGAGTGCTTGTATACAGGTAACTGAACAAAACTGTACTCTGTAGCACAGTGTGGTGCAGCGAACTGAATTCGCTATACTTGCCGACGCAAGAAATATCTGCAAGGGTACTTTCACCTTGAATACTCTTTTTAATTATCCAAAGCGTTATGATTTATTTGTAGGAAGAAAGTATAAACTTTCGCGTTTGTGCTTACGTATACTAATGCAAGCCACGCGACGCAAGGCAACTTTTGAATTATTCGTTTCTTTGCTGAAAAACGAGACGCATACATTCAGTTTAATTTTTCTCATAAAGAAGACGGCCAACACCCTTGGGCCAAGTCTGCCAACAAACTCGTTGCTGCATTCATAAATCAAAAATGAGTAAAACGAAAGGGGAAAAAAAATGAAATTATACGAACTAGCATTAAGCCGTACGAAAAAAAAGGGAGATTTTTTTTTTTATCTTTCTATAGGCCTACTTATCGTTAGCACAGCCTACGCACACAACCTTGCAATGGGTCCGTAACAGTAACTGGAAATGTATTTTATGCACGGGAAGACGGGTAGTTAAAAGTTGGGGTAGGGCATGTAAGAAGAAATAGTCACTCTGTGTGGGTTTGTCCGATTAGAAAAGCCGGAATATTAAATTGAATTTTGAAATGAAGCTAAATTTTGTATTATAATCGTACTGAACACCTGAGCAGCAGCAGCCCTAAGTAAGGAGGATAAATAATTACGGATGCAAACCTATTTACGTTGCCTTTTGGACTTATATGCCAGACTGCCTGAGCGGGGAATCGAACCCACGACCTTAATTTTAATCAAAGGCCGAGGTCCTACCGCTGATTTTAAATGTTGTGGGTTCTATTCCCCGCTCAGGCAGTCTGACATATAACTAAGTCCAAAAGGCAACGTAAATAGATTTGCATCCGTATTTATTTAACCCATCTTGAGCCATTGGCTTTTCCGTCCTGTATAAACTATGTAAGGAGGGTAGAGGTTGCACAAGGGAAGGTGATAGAATAAGGTAATACTTCCCAAACCTTCACACAACAATAACGTAGCATTAATTTTGTTTAAGCCATAAACCAAGCCTTCATCCCACACCGGGCGCCATAGCAACAGACATCTTCCAGTTTAGTCACATGTCCCGACAAATTAACGTCACTCTGTGTCCGAGTTGGTTCGAACCATCTGGATCTCGTGTTCGAGAAATAAAAATATTAATATATTTATTGTAAGAAAATTAACTTTGCCTCAAAGGGCGAGTTTCAGGCGTTCGTATACCTGACCCGAAATACAAACAATTACAGTAACTAAAAGTAAACAAGAAACCAGGGCGAGGGAGGGGGGGGGGGGGTTGGTGGTTGGAAGGGAAAAAAAAGAAATTAAGGGAAAATGAGGGAGGGGAGGGTGACCAAGGTATATATGAGTTAAACAAGTGACGGAATAATTGAGCTATGGAAGCACCAATACTATCTGGGACAAGTTTGAATGGTTCCACCACAACTTCTTGGTCTGAACGAAAGTGACGTTTGTTATTTAGTTGTACGACAACGAGTGGGACAGATGTCACTTTTCGATTTCGACTCGCAGCCGATTGAGATAGCTGTATTGACTGTGAGGAGCTCAAGCGCCTGGCGGCCTTAGCTGGCCACTACACTGCCGGCCAGCTAAGGCCGTCAGACGCTTGAGCTCCTCACAGTCAATGCAGCTATCTCAATCGGCTGCGAGTCGAAATCGAAGAGATCCGTCTATCGGCATTAATTTCTGCGCGTTCCAGCAAAACAATGGCGACCTCCGTGTCGTGTTTTGGTGATGCAGTAATTAAATTGTTATATCGGACGTAAGTAACGTATTCCTACCGCAATTCTTGTGTTTAGTTATTGTGTAAGTGATCCAAAAGTCAAACATGCATGTCAAAATGGATGTAATTGCCCTTTAACCGATTTTCTTTCTTTCTTTTTGGGTTGTATTGGTTAATAATTCCCAACATCTTTCAAATGTGCACTAGTGATGGTAAAGAGTTAGAAATGTAGTGACCCTGAACCGACATGTCAAGGTCAATCGAAATCTCATGTGGAAACGGCCCCCTAGCGACTCTATAAGCTCACGCAGGTTTAATTTCGATTGGAGATGATAACAAGGAAACGGTGGACCCTGGTCCATTACTTCCTGTTACACCCTGTTATTTCTAGCGTATGATTTTCGCTAATGGCTAATTTCCAATTTTTCTGTATACTATATCAGAGGGCGTCAGGGGGGGGGGGGGATTGAGGTTTAATGGCGCATCGACAGCTAGGTCATTTTTAGTGCCAACCTCAGTCACACTGCAGAGGTCCGGTTTGCCACTACGCCACACATTACAGAGTGTTAAACAAACCACATATCTATCTATACTATAGTGTATACTCAGTGTACAGGGTGTTTCATCTCAAGTGTTAATGCTCAATATCATCCCTAGTATTGCAGATACGTCGAACATGGCCATGGAATACGTTGGAACATCCAGGCGGCTATCAGACGGTTAAACCGAAAATGACCTCGATGACCGATTTCAAGGTCAACGAAAAACTAACTCCGGAAGTAGCAGAGATAGGGGCATGATGTAAATTGCAAATTGTAGAGGACGAAGACATGACCTCAACAAAGCAAACAGAACAGAAATCGGTTCAAATGTTAAAGAGATACAGTAAAAACAATATGGGTCTTGCAGCCCCATTGGAGGACTTGACCACAACCCACCCTGAGGTAGAAACACAGGCAGGAACCAATAGGAAATATCTACCTCAGCGATTAATGCAAACAGGCTTTTCCTGGATCCACCAGGTCTGCCTGCTAATCTTTTGTTGTACTTACAGTGGTGCCTGTCTGTGTTTCTACCTCAGGTTGGGATGTGGTTAAGTCCTCCAATGGGGCTGCAAAACCCATATTGTTTTTACTGTATCTTTTTAACATTTGAACCGATTTCTGTTCTGTTTGCTTTGTTGAGGTCATGTCTTCGTCCTCTACAAGTTTGCAATTTACATCATGCCCCTATCTCTGCTACTTCCGGTGTTAGTTTTTCGTTGACCTTGAAACCGGTCGTCAAGGTCATTTTCGGTTTAACCGTCTGATGCCCCTGGATGTTTCAACGTACTCCATGGCCATGTTCGACGTATCTGCAATACTTCATATCAAACACTCTGTATATAATAGGCTTGGGTGGCACTGAGCAAATTCATCATATGTGTACGTGTGTGTGTGTTACTGAAGTCCAAGCGAGAAAGGGGAAAGGGGTGACGAAGGAGGTGGCTCAATTTGACCATGCAGTGGGCGAATGTGGGGGAGGTAGGCAGGTGGCTTCAGGGAAGGGGGAGGGTGTCGGCGCCATTCCGAGTCGTAATTAGGAATTTGGGAACCGGCTAGACTGGCGTATGTTACGCCGGGGGTACAGCTAGTATAATAATAATAATAGGTTTATTCTGTAAATGGCCCGAAGTTCCGTAGGAACTTGTGTGTGCCGAACTGCAACAGAAAAAAAGTATATATAAGTGTATAGTTCAAGGAAAATACAATAATAATATCATGTTTCAACAGTCGGACAATTTCATATCAAAGTAGTAATTAAAAAAAAAAAGTTAGTCACATGGCCTACACAGTACACACTGACAACTGATAATATCAACGAAAAAAAAAGCAAATTAGACATGCTAACAATGTCACAAACAATATTAACAATATCACAGATATACGAAAATCAAAATACTTCAAAATATCAGAAACCATACCAGAATCAAAATACCTCCAAACATATAGAAGCAATATTAAAAGAGATGCTATAGAGATGTGAAGAAAGAAAAAATAATCTTTGAGTTGTTTAATTAAAAAGTAAGCAGTTGGACTCTTTCTAATCATCTTATACTTCTGAACCTCCTACAGAAAATTATAAAACATCCCAGACAGCAGGACAGACTTATCGCCCAATTGAGCCATTGGTTCCGTCCCAATGGGTCAACCAAATACAAACAACAAATGAATGAAGCCCCAGCTGCTCGTCGGCTGTTAGCGTTTTGAGCAGGGCCCCCCCACAACGGGGGGGGGGGGGGGGTCAGGTTGACCCGCTGTACCCAGGCCCAGTCACTCAAGGGGCCCGCACGGCCTAAAAAAATTGTTTATCGCTATCGTGAGTTTTGATGATTATGAGTAATGTACTCGATTTGTACGTATTGCGATTTTCTTATAATACCAACAAAAAACAACTTCAGTCCAACAGCAACGAGCACGGAGCAGGAGCACTGTAGTGCAAGCCTGTCAGCTTGTTAGGTAGGGAAGTCTTCAAACATAAGCAGCCCCAATGAATGAATGAATCAACCCGTTAAGCACAATTGTGGCCGACGAACATTATAACTTAGTGTAACTTTTTTTACGATTTCAGTCAGGGGGTGGGGGGAGCCGCTAAATGGCGCGTCGAGAGCTAGGTCACTTTTTGTGCCAACCTCAGTCACAATGCATTAAGCTGTTGTAGTTAGTCTCAGGCCCCTAACTTTGATGTGCGGGCCCTGGTTTTGAGCAGAAGTTTGCTAGTGAGATGAATTCGGATTGCGTTCAACCAAGAGGACCCACCTTTCACGAATATTTCTGGTGCAAAGACGCACGATATTTGAAGTGCTCATTCAAGGGTAGGCCTCAACAGCTGAACGGCGTATCGAAATTGTACGCAGGCAAAATTGTATAGTCCCTGTTCTTTTGCTACTGGTTAAAACTATAGTTAATTCAGATTGCCAGTTTAACGCAGTTAACTGTAATCGTCTAAAATAACTTAATAAACTCACATTATATTGCCTGCGTTGACGATTTCACCCCCACCCCCATCCCTTCAGTGGAGTAAGTAGGGATATAGAGGGTCCGATGACAACGATTCAGAGAAGCCTCCCCTCGTCCCTCGCAAAAGGTACAGAGTGTTTCTACCCCCACCCAGCCTCACAAAACAGCAGTTACAAAGACGTATCAATATCCCTATGCAGATTTGGGCATCACACGATTAATAGTTTGCAGTAAAAATATTACAATTTATTTTACTTTTTCGTTTAACATTTGACCGGAGCCCGGGCATCAAGGCCAACCGATCCAGAATCAAACCAACTGATTGAGGCTACTTTGTATCTAAGAAAGTTGTATTTTTAGAATATTATAGCATTGATATATCTTTTCCAAAAGGTCGATAGGGGGTGGGTGGGGGAACGGGATATAGGATTAAGGCCATGAGGCCCGTTGACTTTGTGTACTCCAAAAGCACAGTAAGTTGCCCCTCTGCCTCCATACATTATTACCGTGACCGATTATTTACTATTATAAAACACTACTTTTCACTGCATTTTAGTGAATTTAAATTAACAAAGTCATTCTAAAAAAAAATTTCCTTTTATTTGTTTTTTAAATATTGGCGTGCGTATTTAAAACGTTCGTGGCTGGCACTCGATTGCCTGACTGGAACGGAGGGCTTTTAATTAGTTTTTGAAGAATGTTCGATACCTTTACAGGATAGGCCGATAGGAGTTAAAATACCCCAGTTAAAGTCACACGGCCTTTCGCTTTCTACCCCTTGTACCATTTCCCACTAACGGCAAGTGAAATGCGGCGTATCGTTTTGAAGCAGCGTGTTTTTATTGTTATTTCATACGTATCTTAGGTGCACATTCCATTTCGCATAAACGCTATACAGGCTCCTTACGCACAGTTTCGTTTTCGAACTGAAATTGCTCGATTTTTTTTCTTTCCATTGAATCCAGTTCCCCCGTTTATTTATTGGTTCGCATCACCAAATTCCGACAAACGAAGCGAATTCATTCAACCTTTCATACCTCAGTCCTCCAGACGGGCAAATTTACATACAAAAAACGTAACACGCGACGCCATAACGAAATGCTCCCACACTTCTAACACTTCGCCCTTTTGTGACTAAACTTCCATGTAACACTCACACCCCTACTGTTTCTCCGTACATCACACCCCTATCATCTCACACCCACTCTCCGCCCCGGTCCCCTCCCAGTCTTATCCACCCCTTACGGCGGCATGGCCACGGTCGCTATTACCATGACAATGCGTGTCACTATCACAGCTTCCCGGCGTTTTTCCTCCCCACCCCCCACCCTGAACCACCCTTCAAGTTCCCGACCCCCTAAAACTTTCTCCTACCTCACCCACTTCCCAACACTCCCACGCAAACCCTCCCTTTCTGCATTTGCATATTTGTTTTCCACCGTACCACCCCCAACCCTCCGCCCAACAGCCTAACTCGACTCCCCCCGCGGGGGGGGCCCCCCGGCCCAGAGCCGTGTTTATGAAAATAATAAATCTTCGTGATTAAAATTTTCCGGTTCGTAAGGCAATACGAGTTATCGGGCAGAACAGGCTGACCGCACAAGCGAGCGAAAGGCATCACTGGCTGAGTCACACTGATGCTGTGAGCAGCCCCCGAATTCGTCGGGTGGCTCGGCTGCCTTGATCGTAGGGCATGCTGAAAAGCAGCACCATGTGCGCTCCTATATAGCGATCTTTTCGGTATTTTGTAGATTCACGTTTAAGAGTGTTATCGAAAGAAGGGTTTGTACGTCTTCCAACAACAATGCTTGCTGGATAAAACGTTTGTTTTCAAAAGTGTGCCCGACATATTTAGGGGCAAAAAAAGAAAAAAAAGTATTCAGATTGATGTCAGTTTCAACTGACTAGGCAAACCTGGGACGAAGAGGGACAATTTGGTAGATATTTTCGTGGATCTTTAATATGCCACAGTTGGTATGAGGACCATCGAATTTCTAGGGCGCCTTTTCTTCCCGAATTCACGAAGACGGGCTGGCTGCTGGCAGGGAGGAATCTGGGACCTCTGACATACGAAACGTCGTCCTGACCGCCACCCTCTCCACCACGTAGCCCTCTACTGCGCGGTGTTCCACAGAAGGCATCCGCCACTTCTCAGTCAAAAAACACAGTCCAAGACGCAGCACGGGCTTTGTGAAGGGTTCCCGGGGACCCTGAGCAAAGCGAGCAACAACAGCCTTGTGGTCATCAACCCCACCTCCAAACCACGAGATTGCTGCTGGTTCCCACGAACAACCGACCCAAAGGTAAAAAAAAAAATACCATAAATAAATTGCATGCAGCAGAGGGCTAAAGATCTAGTAGAAAAGAGTAGGTAGGGAATACGCCATATAACAAGCAAGTATAATATAAAAATTGTTTAGCACTTCTTAAGTTATTAGCATGTCCTTATGATATAGTTCGTTTACCTACGAGAATGTAAAGAATTTGAATTTGAATTTATGTCCACGAAAAAAAAAAGAAGCCGAGAGGCTAACAACGTCGAAGCGTTACAATGCTGCAACATGCAACAATGGTGCAACAAAGAGACGAGGCACACAACCATAGTGGAGTTGAGATGCAACGATGCTTGGGTGCGGGTTATTCGTTGTAAATATGCGTGCCGAATCTGTAGCTTATTCCGTAATTAGAACGCAGCTATCACAAAATCACTCAGGGATACACAGCCTTTAACGATTTTCAAGACAATACCTGATATTCAATGCAATAGAACTGGTGTTTACCTAGTTCTGTATCGTGTGTATTTTAAATTCAGCCTTGTGAAAGAATAAAATAAGGCCTAGATTTGGGTTTTTGTTGATATCTCTATAATGCGTGGCGCATTGGCAACCCGAACCACTGCACTGTGACTAAGGCTAGCTGTCGACGTGCCATCAAACCTCAATCCCCCCGCCCCCTTGTGAAAGTAACCCTTGATTAAATTGGAGTATATTAGATATAAAATACACTATGATGAAACAGGTACACAAGTTTTTTTTATTATAATGATTTGAAAAATAATATAAAACAAGAGTTAGTGAAAATCCTATGAAAATATTATTGAAAAAGTTATTCAACTTATTCCCCAATGAACCTCTCGTTCTGTGGCCTAAAAAGAGGAAGCTGATTTTCATGTTTGTCTAAATCAGATATGGAAGTGGATCACTTTTGCACGGCGTTTGATCGTTTCGCCGAATCCCGTTTCACCGAATTTTTATCAGCGTCTTAATTTTCGTCGAAAGGGAAATTCTCGTTTCGCCGAATAACTTTTTTTTCCCAAACTACATGCCTCGCTCGCGTTGCCGCGTTCGCTGCGGTTAAACGTATAGCATCAGAAACCGCAACTAATTACAAATTCCTTCCAATTCGGAAGGCATCTTTAACTTTTCCAACGTAAATTTTTGAACAATAATCCGATTCGGCGAAACGGGATTCGGCAAAACGGATATGCACCCTTGACTCACCTGTCCCACCCAAATGTTGACCAACGGCCATGTAATAAGGAACAAAATTTTAAACAAATGCAATGTGTACGAAATCGTTCTCTGTAACCATCCAGCTCCAAAGCAGCTTTCATATGTAAAATTTTTGAAACAAACCAATAAAGTGGTCCAAGTCCATCTCCGCCGTAAACCATGGACGACAAAATATTGTTGTTGGAATGGTAGGAAGACAAAAAAAAAATATATATATACTGTATCGCGCAGGTCATGGGGCATAATCTTCACCAGTGAACTACAGTAACACTTACCTAAGCTCAATTTTTAACAATTAAAGAATGTGTTTATGGCGTTAAAGATTTTTAAGCAAGTGACCATGCGGCCCATAGAGAAAAGTATTGACCCATTTTACCCACGGACACAGAGACCCATGAGTCATTTCCCTATCGTAACCTTGGGTACATAACGTAACGTTGGAAAACGTTCGATAAGTTAAGTGGCAGAATAAAAGCCAGCAGAACCACTGTGGTAAAAAGCCCAAAGGTTGTATTCCGACATCAATTGTTTTACACGCGAGATAATCTTCATGGTAAAATTTTTTCCATAATTTTGAGATCGTCGTCAGAACAGGCCGAATGGTCATCCACACGTTGACTATGCGATTTCTGAGCACGCCAGGCAGGTAATCCACACTGACTGAATGCATTTGCTACCTACTCAGAAACATTGAAGAAAATGCACCGCACTGCACTGGTGATTCCAAAATGAACGAAAACCAAATGAATTTACTCTGAGGCTATAGGACGACATCTCACGTAAAACAACTGATGTCCAAATATAAGTTTTAGTGTTTTTTTTTTTTTACGACTGGCTTTTATCATGCTACTGTAACCCGTGTTAAATCCACATGGCAATAAGTATAATCTGCCTGATTTTATGGGGTTCTACTTAAAAGGATGGAATGGGCATCGTCACCATTGGTGCCTCATCATGCCGCCCCAACCCGTAACCATCCATCCGTCCATCCGGCCATGCGCGCGCACTCACGCACGTGCTTAGTCGTTCGGAAGAAAAATATTAGCCACGTGCTGCTCTGCAGATTCTTTCTCTCTCTCTTCACATATAGATATATGGATGGGGCTGGGTCGAGCTGCACGACGGATTTTGCATTATATGCCTGATAAAGAATAGGGTAGGGCTGGGGGAAAGGGGGGGGGGGGGGGGGGGAGGGAAGAAAGGACAAATGCCACTTGATGCCAAAGCGATGTCGTGACATGCCCGAGTATATGAATGAACATCACCAAAAAATATGTTTGAGTTGTCGCGTCGCGTGTGTTCGTTGGTGTACTATCGTCAAGAGTGTATTGCTTAATAAATGTTGGTTTACTATGTCAGTTCGTCCGTCCGTCGTCTGTCACTAGACGGCGTCTATCTAGCGGTTCAAAATCTGCGTTTCAAAACGGTCGATATATATATGTAAAGCGCTTGTGATGTCGTTTGGCTTAACTTTACCGCTTGCTTCCTGGTGCACGTGGGCGCACCAACTTTACACTAAAAAATTAACGAGACACGTGGCCTGTTTGCTGCATAAAAAGACATTTAGTTGTGTGTTCCTTCGCCTGTTGAAAATAAGGGCTAGACAGAATTCGATAGCGGCAAATGGCTATATACATGCTGCAGCTTGTCGTTTGATGGCAATCCCCCTTAGCTCTTGGCTTGACTAAGTCATGGTGTATTGGTTCCCCGTAGAGTGGGACGACACCTTACTTACAGGCAGGGTTGGAAATGATCATAACTGTGTTCGAAATAATCGAATTAATCAGATTATTTTGACTATAATCCATATTATTTTGATTATAATCAGATTTTAATGACATGTAAGATTACAACAATACTTATGACATAGTTAAAATTGCTAGAGATTGCGCCATTTCTTGCTTGGCAGCTGGTAATGCCAATACCTATAGATCTCTTAAGTATCAAAAGTTTAAAACGTGATTACACATGTAAATTTCAATATTAACATGCACGCCGCAACTGGTATTACAGTAATGTTACTTGGTAAAGTTGGTGTAGGTGTTGCGGCACACTGGCACATTCCTCACAAATGAGCCGATAAAATGAACAGAGTCATATCAACTGCAGAACTGTTGCTGTAGTGTCCGCGCCCTATCTTGAGTTCGCCCCAGAACGAATACAGATAATCGATTGTATGTTTTCGATAGCAGAGCACCTTGTTGATATCTTAGATGGTTACAAAAACAATGGCGGCCGTCGATTAAAGCCGCTGCCTCCAGGAAGATGTAGCTGCTCGTAAAATACCTGCAGGACTCAAGATACGCTGCGCGCACAATAGTTGCCTCTTACAAGCACATAAATTGCAAAGTCTTTCAATTTTTTACTGGATTTAAGGGTTTGAATGTTGCCAATAATTTTCCTACTTTAATTGTTCCTAGTCGGTTGCGTATTTTTGTATGGATCAGGCCAAAAACGTAGAAGACATATACGTTCAGACTGCAGTAGATTCAACGGCAGTGTATTTTATTTGGGTTGTTTAAGCTCCTTTGTACCTGAATATCAACAGTTTTGTGTCAAACCTGGTCCCTGATTATAATCAGGTGAATTTCAGTTTTAATCAAGGGATTATAATTATGACAACCCTGCTTACTGTTTGACTCGCTTCAACTAAAACCATAATTGTATTATTTGTATTTATTTATTTATTTTAATTTTCTATGGGTCAAGGCAAGCTGAAAAATTTATTCGTGTTTTTGACAAGCACTGAACTAGGTTTTCTGGCTTATATCATGGCTTCAAGTTGGAATGTATAAACTACAAAGTCCCAAAACGAAAATGTTTGCTGGAGTCATTTATGGCTCTTTCCCCGTCCGTCCGTCTGTCTTTTGATGTGGTCGATATTAAGTTCTTTTGGTTGGGATGTCAGCCGCAGATTAAACGGAACGACCGGCGTCGGACATGAAAAGGGGTTAGCAAGAACAAGAACCGCAAACTGTTGGTTGGTTGGGTGGGAGTGAAGCAGTTTTCTTCTTTCTTCTCGTGATGTCCGTTCCCACCTAATTAGCCGTGTTATCGACGGGCCAAATATTTACATATACCGAAAGCAAACAAAATCGATCCGATGACTAATGAGCGGGTCAATTTTGTAATCTTTTTTTTTTCTTCTTCTAATACCAAAACATTTTGTCTTCTCTATCGTAGCGCTTTTCGTCGGCCATGTAATAATTAGTTGAGACACGAAAAATTATTAATGACTACACTTGTAAATTATTATATTATCATCTTTGCGGCCGGAACCCCCCTACAAGAAAAATAATATTTTCTTTCAAACACGAAGCAAGCAAGAAAGCATTGTATTCACGAGTGTCCTTATCAAAAAGGGCGTTCCACCGATTTACAAGGACCCTCGAGTGTTTACGAAATTTCTAGGCTATCTACAAAACCTCGTCTTTAAAATTAGCTAAAGAAATGAAAGAAGGGGAAAAAAAAATAAACGGAAGGGCACAGCAGCACAGTGGTTATTTGCATCTCACATAAAGCATGGTCTGAAGCTATAGTAAACCAGAAAATCGGTACTAAGAAACTAATTTAAATGAGTCAAAAATCAGACGTCTACATCTCCAGACAAAAAATTAAAAAAAAAAAAGGTTGGCTGTTTATTTTTAACCGTTGACAGTATTTCACTAGATCTAAGAGTGAAAATGGACAGCCACCCAACTTTAAAAAGGAATTTATTCCGAAACTCTCCTTGGGGAAACGTTAACTTCAAAAGAAGGAATGCTCGAAGTTTGATAGTGCCTTTCACGACATTTTTCAATGCTGATAACTACACCCAAAACCTGTTCTGGTGCTGCGCGGAGCCACTATTTTTGAGTAACCTTAAGGGTTGCTTGGACGGGGAGGGGGTTTGAGGTTTAATGGCGCGTCGACTGCTAGGTCCTTAGCGCCAACCATAGTCACAGTGGAGTGGCCGGGGTCTAGATTTGGGGGATTGTTTAACGTCTGTGTAATGTGTGGCGCAGTGGCAACCCGGATCACTGCACTGTGACTGAGGTTGGCGTTAATGACGTTGCTGTCGACGCGCCATTAAGCATCAATCCCCCACCCCCACTGCACCAACATTACAGAGATGTTAACCAACCCCAAATCTAGATCTTATCGTACATGCAAAAATTGAAAAACCCAGGACAGGAGAACAGAATGATCCCCTAATTGACACTCAATGTCTAGCGGAAACGTGGAAACGGCGACGAATACCATCAAGGTGGTAACAATCGACAAGAACGTGACGGACATTAGTGGCTGGCAATCAGAAGGTATAACCCCCCCCTCCACCAATGACATTCAGGAGGCATAACCACCCCCCTCAAGGAAGCAGTGAGTAAGGTTGTTGTGACCAATACGCAAAAGGGCTGACGGGCTAAGGGTTGCTTGGACCTTACGATGTGGTTCAGAATACAGCCAACAACAACTAAACTAACATACTCGTATTGAATGTTTTATTGTGTTAACTTATTTACAGAACAAAACTTAAGAATTAAAAGTGATTGGTTTTGTTTAGGAATCGCTTCCCAACGCACAAACAAGTAACAATCTTAGGCCTACTTCACTTCTTTCCACATTTGCGATTTTGGCTCAACTTTACGAACACCCTCCTTCCCCCAAACACTCCTGGTTTCAACACATGCACAATTTAGCAATAATACAAAATTTAACCTAGGATGTAACATAGCAATTCTTCATAGCATTTTTTCATTAATATAGGAAACCCATGTTTGTTAGTAAGCGGTGGTTTGGAGCGAAATGACGACTGCTGCAACCGCAATTTTCAGAATTTGTGAGGATGGCATCGCAAAGTAAATAAATTTTTTTGGTCGAAATATCGGTAAGACTTGTTTTATTGACTTGCCTGTGCATACGTTTTTTCATACTCTCTTTATTACACACTTCCCGAAAGTGTACAGTAAAACATATTGAGCAAACTTCAAATTTTCGTGATCATTGAACTTTGCAGGATGTATTCAAGATATTTACTTTTTTTTTTTCATGGCAACGATTATTAAAATTCAACCACCAGTCTTCTCCACTGCAAGAGAAATATTTTAGAACCATGTTTTAGTGAGAGGGGCTCTATTGTTTTCTGTACTGTTTTCTGACAACCACATCACATTACTGGGAACAAAAATGTAACGTTAAAGTACTGAATTAAATCATCCAGAGTAGTTGAGATCAATTATTTACCATAATTTTAGGAAAGGATTTTTTTTTTAAACATTTTACCCGCTTTAATTTATTTAAAAATTAATGCGCTCAATTTAAAGAACATTTACGTGTCAATAAAGAAATAAAAGGATAACATTTTTTAACACAATGGGTTAACGTAATGTGTTTAATGCACGTGGCCTATATGATAAACGTGGCTCTATTTTAATTTTTTTAGAAGGTTTTGCATCTCAGCCAGCTTGTTGATTAAGAGCAATCTCTCTCAAGATTAGATGCCATGCCCAGGTTTTGTTTTTCCCTTCTGAATTTTCCAACTTGAGCTTTTTGTGGAAAATCAGAGAATTTCCTGAGTTTTCCCTGAGTTTCAAACATGGTTGAAATTCCCCGAGTTTCCCAGGTTTTCCAGGTTGGTGGGAACCCCTGATTTATGTATCATCTGAATAACAGCTATATACCACGCGCCATGGCTGTTTGCTGTGACGTGCACATCACGTGACTGGGCTAGTCCAATCAGACGGCCAAACAGCCGTTGTTCTCGTTCGTCATTGGCAAACTCATGGTGACGTCACGGCAAAAAACCATTGCGCATGGTTTAGAGACCAGTTATCGGCGAAGTTTTAGGCATTGTTGGGGAACCATAAAGCATTGTGTTTACACGACAGCAATGGTTCACATGCAAAATCAGTTACGGTCGATTGGGCAACGTAGCATGATGGTTAGCACAACAATCTCGTGCACGAGGTGCCTTAGCCACCTTTTGGCTTATGCGAAAAGAGAAGGGCGCGGTAATGCCTATTGTGCTCACGTTGATTATGGCACGTGAAAGACTCTAGAAATTTCCGATTCAAATTATCTAGCAAAATTGTCTCTCTCGCGCGCGCCTACTGGCGCCATGGTTTAGGCTGGGAGCGTGACAAACCGCAAAAAGGTATCTGTTGCATACGAAGAATATTAAACTATAGTTATGGTGGCGTTCTACATGGAAAACTGGGAAAGTTCAGGAAATTTATCAAGTCTGGAAAATTCAGGTAAAAAATCAGGAAATTTGATACATATACTGAAAGATAGGGACTTTATAAACATTTTCCGGAAGGTCTTTTTTATCTATATAATAATAAAGAATAGCCATTCTGATTTCATTTTTTACTTCCAAAATCATCACTTTATTTCAGTTAAACCTTCATGTAATTTTTTTTGTTTCATTTCTGATAAAGCGAAAACTCCTTCTTTCGCCTAAGCAATATGGGACGTGTCTTGTTAAGTGCGTTTCTAGCTTTGCTCAGATTATGGCCTTTGTACTTTTTGCCAATACCAGTTAGGGCAGTGCAATTTTTTATTCAGCAAAAAAAAGTAGTAGTAGTAGTAGTAGTAGATATAGTTATTGCGATTATAGTGAAATGTGAAAAAAAAACATTTTTCAGCCCTGTACTGCACTTTCTTTTTTACGCCAAAAAAAAAATCGGGTAAAAACGTCATTATTGGTCTAGAAAAACCTGGAAAAATCAGGGAATTTCATCATGTGGACTTCGTGGAATTTCGAGTTTCGTCCCAGACTTAGTCATAAGATAAGCTTCGAATCCTAACTCGGGACTCGATTCCAACTCCAAACATTACTTGAGTATACAATGGTATTCTGTAGCCTTGCTTGACTCGAAATCTGACTCCATTCCAGAGTAGGCTAACTCAAAAAACACGTACTCATGAATGGTATTATGAACGGAAACTCACACTCGAAGAGAGTCTCGAACAATGACTCTCAAGTATGGAATCTCGAGAAAAGGACCAAGCATGCTCAAGCCCCCCCTAAAGCAATAAACAGGCTTCTCTGCTCTACCGTTGTGCATGGTGTCTGCCCTATACTTGGCGGGGCATTGGTCGGAGATGATTGCTAAGGCTTTTTCCATCAGTGGACGTGTGGTTGCGTAGTAGAAAACAACAGGTACGTTCTCTTTTGAGAATGGGGTTGGAGTGTAGAATAGCATGCAAAGTGTATGCAAATGAATACTTCAACGTTGTATAGGCCTACATTGACACTTTTTCGTTACATCAAACGACATGCAGGCCGGTACTTTTCAAAATTCCATATGTTTATATCTTAAACCATTCGCAATGGCTGTTTGCCGTGACGTCACCATGAGTTAGCCAATGATGAACGAGGACAACGGCTGTTTGGCCATCCGAGTGGACTAGCTCAGTCACGTGACGTGCACTCACAGCAAACAGCCACGGCGCATGGTATAGACGGTCGTAAGAATAGTTCCGGCGCCAACTTCTTCTGTGCCTCACCACTTTGACCCCCTAAAAACCCTAAAACCACTCGCGTAGGGACCCTTAAACCCTTACTTTTCTTTTATAGCGCAGCCGAAAAGTTGTCTGCTGTGAATAAATTCCTTTAAGGTTTGACCTAGGTCTTAAAAGTCGAAATTTCGATACCTAACATGCCTGCTATCGTCTAATATTTTCCTCCACTCAAATATGGTGGACTTGGTCGAAGGCTGTACCAACATATGTTAATAAATAAAGAAGAAATCACAAGGTAAAGGGTAAACGAAGCAAGCAGCCTGCATTAAAGACTGGCCTTGTGAGGATACACGATACACCAGTATGAGAAAGAAAGAAAAGACAACTCCCCCGACTGGGACTCGAAACCAGGACTTCCCATTTACTAGCCGGGCGCTCTAACCACTGCGCTACCGGGGCGGGTTCTGGCTACAGGCTAAAGGTCACAAACATACACACAAGGAGGGGAAACAACACTGCTTCTTGGCCTCCACACAAACAAGAAGGCCAAGAAGCAATGTTGCTTTCCCTCCTTCTATGTATGTTTGTGACCTCTAGGTCACCACTGTGAAAGATTGAACAGCTACTTAGCTCGACTGGAGCCTGTAGCCAGAACCTGCCCCGGTAGCGCAGTGGTTAGAGCGCCCGGCTAGTAAACGGGAAGCCCTGGGTTCGAGTACCAGTATCGGGGCAGTTGTCTTTTCTTTCTTTGTCAGATTAGTGTCTCTTGTATTCACACAAGGCCAGTCTTTAATGCATACTGTTTGCTTCGTATACATATTAAAACTCCATTTGTCACACCGGAAATCTGTACCTGAGCTGGAATCGTGATTTGGTGGGTTCTTGTTCTTTGGACATCTTTATACCATACTCTCTACAGGCTAAACCGTTTGTCCTAGAACGCTGCTTCTTAACCCATTTTGCAGAGACGCTTCGGCTTGAGCCTTTTTTTTTAAGTCATTCTGGTTGTGCCATTAAGGAGTTACGGGGCTCTGACCGATCAGTTTTATTGTTGCAATTTTTTTTAAACAATGCTAGGTGGCCAACAATGCCGTTAGGAAACGCTTCTAGAAAAGTCTGTACAACGTTCTCGGCAGACTAAAATAGCACATTGTAAACAGTGTAAATAGCCAATTATTAAGACTTTTACAAAATGTTTTATTTTGTATGGAAACGGTAGATATTAAACAAACTTTAAACTCTTACGAAGTCCGGCAGAATGTTAGTCAGGAATTAACTGAAACAAAACTGCCAGAAGAAAACGAATCACCCAACCTACATGAAGTCATCAATCCACAATACACAACAATGAAACGTAAACTATGTTACGCAAAAGCCAACGAATGAAAACAAATGTTAAGAGGTGATCAAACCAAATAGCACACCAATGATCTTTCACACTTATTTTGCCCGAAGAATAACGTGGTATACAAAAGTACCACAAACTAGAAAACAAAAACGTAATAGTTTGAAGTTTTAAGGTATGGTTTAACTGAACCAAAGTCAAAACAGCAAAGGAAGCGCGAATAAGCTTTCCTGATAGGTTTTTGATACCATAATGTTGCGAAGTGTTAAGTCCACGTGAAACCTTACTCCTATCCTCAACCATCGCAACCACCAAAACAAAAACTTTCAAATATTCTTTACAGTTTTTTGCATTTGAAACTGTTGGGTAAGCTAACGATTAATGTTTTTTATTTTGCTAAACAGCTTCGCTAAAAAACTGTAAAAAAAAATAATTCTCATATATCATCAAAAAGGTGATGAACTGAAAGGAGACGAGTTGTACTTGACTGAAGAATATTGAAAAATTAATAAAATAAAAAGTAGGGGCGTGTACAGCTGATTCTGACATCTCTTAAAACCATATTGTTAAGAATTAACGAGAATAGGTTATCAGATAATCTGATGTCTGATTCTCGTTACTTCCAAACAACATGGTTTTAATTTTAACCAATATAAGAAATATATTACTCAATAATTTAAGCGCTGCGAAACAAAGCCGTTCTATATTAGCATTTCTACGTTTAAGCGTCAAAATATTTGAAAGTTGGGGACTAATTTAATCTACGTTGTATTGAAACCAGATGTAATAATACATTAAATAATTGATGGTTGCACAGTGGTTGAGGATAGCACTACGGTTTCACGTGGACTTAACACTTCAGCAACATTGTGGTGTCCGAAACCTTACAGGAAAGCTTATTCGTGTTACTTTGGTGTTTGGACTTTGGTTCAGTTAATCCTTACCTAAAATAAATATCAAACGCTTTCGTTTTTGTTTTCTAATATGAAATATACGTAACGTAAGGGACTTTACGTAAAGTAAGCGCACGTAGCCAGCGGACATTGGCACTTGCAGGGATGTGTCGTATTTCGTCAGCAGAGGACGTAGTTCACTTTCGATATGATTGTCCTAACATTCTCTTTCAGTCATTAAATTCATAAAACCCGTTACGAGCGTTAACGGCAGTGTCTCCGTAATGATTCGCTTGCATGAGTGCAACATTTAACGCTATACTTTGTCAAGAATTTGCGTGTTACCGGGTGACTCAGGAATGGTAGTCTGTAATACTTGCTCGACTGAGTCCGCTCGAAAAATCTGACTCAAGTAAATTTCGACTTTTCGTTGGTTATGTGAAATCCATACTTCACTTTGGAGTCAGACTTGAAGCAGGGTCCTGGGCCAGCGTTCGGACTGTGGTTCACAACTGATTCGATTTGCAAAAAGCAGACCAAAAAAACACCCATACCTTGTCGACGGCAACGCAATCATTGCAGTGAAAACACCTTGTAATAATGTCTGAGCAATTTACAGGATGACGATTAAATTTTCACAATGGCAGTTAATGGGGGGGGGGGGGGGGTTGAGACTTAATGGTGCGTCGACAGCTAGCTCATTAGCGCCAACCCCAGTCACGGTGTAGTGGCCCACGTTGTCACTGCATCCTACATTAGAGAGATGTTAACATACCTCAAATCTAGATCTTATCGTATATCTGTACTGCCTGCAAAAATTGAAAAACCCCGGACAGAAGGACAGAATCATCACCTAACTGACACGATATGCCTCGCGGAAGGTATAAATGGCGACGAACACCATCAGTTAAGGTCTAACTTTCCTATAAAATATTCCAACGAGCTACACAAAAACTAGTCGAAAGCAAGCAGCTTTTTTTCTTCTGCCTTCTTCTGCCCCCACCCCCTTACCCCAACTCCGACCCAACACATATTCATCCTTCCCTTCTTTACATCCTTCCCCATAAGGCACAAATAACTTTTCGAATAGTCTTCATAAAATGAAGCAAGCAGTCTTGACCATCGAAGCTTTACTTTAAAACTAAGTCCCCTTCTTCCCACCGCCTCCCCACCCTTTCCGCCAACTTGTGCTTGTTGCATTTCGACTATTATTGGAGGGATCAATCATGGAGTCGAGAGTTTGTGATGCCATGGTCGAATGACTTTAGTCTAACCTCATTTGGTCAGAAGCTTGGGCCAGTAATAACATCAAACTCCTAAATGGATGCACAGAAATTCAATTCAACGGGGCCACGTTTACTACATTGCCAGCTTAATGAATCGTTAAGATCTGAACCTATGGGGAATAGCAGTGAGAGAGACTACTGTTGATACTAGGCTGGAACACAATGGAGGTCGATACCGACGGCGATTGACAACAAAAGATACTGGCGTTCTAGAGCCATATCGCGTGTTGTTGAGCTTCGGTCTTCATGTGCAGGGAGGGAATCGCAATGTTTGTGGTGTGGCTCGGTAAACAGTACCGGTTTTTATGTGTCGTTTTAGGCCCTCGTATCAATTTCATTTGGTTAAAACCGTTTGCCGGTTTAATGTTAGGGCATTAACTGCGTTAAAAGTAATACAAACGGCGAGTAATAGGTGTTTATAATGTTCGTTCGGATTTTTGAATTCTGTCAACAGTCGAGTCAACATTACAGGCTACAAAATGTTCTTTGGAAAAAGAAAAACAATTTATCAAAATGGCCTACAGTGAAACGTCATGCTGCGATTAAATGATTAAATATTTACATCTGATATACTTCTCGTTGTATAGTTCAGATGCCAGTTTAGTCCACTTATAATGCAATACTTATAACAGCAAGGCAATTTTAAGCAATTTATGGGAGATTTTAAATTGTCACTAACCCCTCTCCCCTCCCACAACAACAACAACAAAAAAAGAGTTTTGAAGTATCCTTAATTGGTTACAAAATAAACCGTTAGGCTTACTGGAATTACTTTGAAACTCCCTGGAAACATTTCGAACACGGAAATTTCGCATCACGCTCACTTTCAAAAACAGGATACTGTCTGTATCTTGCAAATTTTCGATTGTTTGTCAACAAGCTTCATCAGGCACGGTCAAGGAAAATGAGTTCTTTGGTTACATGCTCGTAATTTTCGTCTGCTTGGTTGAAAAGAACGTTCTTTTCAAGCAAGCAGATGAAAATTACGAGGATAGGATGTAACCACAGAACGGAACTCATTTTTCTTGACCGTTCCTGGTCGAAAATTTGCAAGATACAGACAGTATCCTGTTTTTGAAAGTGAGAGTGATGAGTATAATTTCCGTGTTCGAGATGTATCCTTGGTTACTTGAAAACACTTAAAATGCTGAAAGCATTTTTTTTTAGTGAGTAATAAACGAAGGTTCTGCGAGTATGCTTTAAATAATATAAGTTTGTTCAAATGGAACCGGAATGACAAGGACCTGGTGGCCACTGACTGCCATCCGATGTTAAAACTAAAAAATTATAAATTACAAAAGTTAAAGAATTTAAAACTTTGAAACGAAGACGATGGCTCGGCTGCAGAGGAAGGGTTGATGGTATTGGGTTCGGGCCACGAATGCATTACCACCAAGATTAGACCTACTTTAATACTTTAGTCAAGTATTGATGTGAACTACTGTCCTTTGGACGTAAATATGAGACTGCCTGGGCAGGGAGTTGAACTTACCATTTTTTTCCATGTTTCATCGAAAATTTGCTACAGCAACTGAACTGAGTGCTCCGATTTTGACAAATAGCTTTGTTTTGTACCGTTTTTCTCGACATGTCAAGTATAATCTGTCAAAGTTAAAATCTACATCGTATTTTCTCTAAAATTTGAGAAAACTTTCAGAATCTGCCCAAACTATCTCCGTTGTTAGTCTCGGGACCATATATATAACGTGCGGGACAGTCTCCGGAGTGTGCGCTTCAATAGGCCTAAAGGCTACCCGTGTAGCATTGGTGCTGACAATGTCGGAAAAAAATGTGTTGCTTCCTCCCTTGCTACGCCTTAGTTCATCACTCATAGGTGTAGCATAGACGGTTATTATCTGTGTCTATGAGACTGTGTGAACGGACTTTGGCTGTTTTGAACTGGTCCCAGGAAACAGTCTGTCTAACACTCTGGTTTGCAGTTTGTCTTCAGCAGGCTGCACACAAAATTGAAATTTTGATATATTTACACACGAATGTCAAAGTATGCTAAAAATAAACAGACACCACTAGGATCTAACTTTTTGAACTGATGGAGTATGACCAGTTTGCATCAACGTGGTAGTTATGCAGGTAGTAGACCGCAACATGTATGCCTGAACAAGCTGGCATGGCTGGTGATTGGGAAATAGGACCCTAGTTAAAGTCTTTCCTTACCAGTGATTTTCAGCCAGAATAGTGTGAGAGATTATAAACTCCTTCAACGGTTTTGAGCTCTATTCAGACCTATTCGGAGGTTTCCATGTTCGAATCCCCGGCTTTGCCCCTCTACTCCCCTTTCTGGAAGGTTTCTGCTTCAAAAGAGTCTATTAAAGTTCAAACGGTTCCTTTACAAGAGCATTAGTTTTCCTCAAATTACGGTAACTTTAAAAAAAAATAGGCCTAAATAAAACTATACTGGGAATAACTTCAGTCACCGTCAATTGATTTCCACTATTTATCACCTGTTATCCTCCACTAATCTTAAGTAATGCTTTCAGTACGCGCCAATGGTTTGGGTCCGGATGGCACGCTTGACCCTTATTTTGTAGTGGCTCGCGTGCACATAGCGAATTCACATTATCTTCCTCGACTCGTCCTGAAAAATAATTAAGGGGGTAGGCCTATAAGACCGAGGAAATAATGTGCAAACAATCTTATGTGTTACGTCAACATGCACTTAGAACAAAACAAAAAAAAAACTCTATAAAAGCGAAATTTCTTGACCGCTAGATCATATCAGTACGAATCAAAAGTCGGCTAAAACTTTTTCCAACTCTCACAAGCTTTTTGAAACAAATTGCCCTCCTGAAGGACAGGCTTACCATGCAGTTGGTCGATAATTATCGAATTGGTCGTTATTTTCTTTCCAAGTCGTTAAAGTTCTGTTATGTCGATGAAAGTCGATAAAATTAAGTTTTGAAATACTTATATTGCAAAAGGTCACATTACCATATATATTTTTTTTTAATATTGGCGATTTGTCGTGGTCTCCACGCGAAAGCAGTTATAAAACGTGAAGCTCCGGTTTCACTTCGAAAAACGAACTCTTTGAGTTGCTCTACAGCAGGAATGGTGCCCCGCATTTTTGCTTTACCGCACCGGAGGTACCATTGTGGGCAAGAGTTTTTATTTTTTTTTGGGGGGGGGGGATATTTCGTTTCCTGTAATCAGAAGCTGTGGTAAAAAAAAAACGAAACTTTTAATTTTAACGAGCCGGGTTTAAAACTTTATTTGGAGGGGAGAGGGGAGGAATTAGCCGTACAAACCAATTGTTTTTTTTTTTTTTGATAACTGTAGACCATACGTTATCACGTATCTTGGTGACTGTTGCTTGCATTTTCGGTTTTTCATTTTTTTCAGTTCGTGTATGTCTGACGAGGTCTTCCATTCAATAGATATTCGGTCGATATTTAGTCGACATTTATAATTCGATATTTTTACGATGGAATGGTCGATAATTTCGATACTTTTGTGTGTAAGGACCTCTGGCAACCATGCCTGAAGGGTGGTGGGGGGGGGGGGGGGTGGAAATGAGGCTTAATGACGCATCGACAGCTACGTCATTAGCGCCCCGCCTGAAAAGTCACGAAGACCTACAGGCACATGAAATGATCCAGATTTCATTTTCGGAAAGTAAACTTCTTTCCTTGGTCTCAATGAAACCTTTAAAAACAACACATAAAAACGCACGACAAAGTGAAATCACCTATACTGGCAATCCGCCATCTTGGAAAATTAGTTTTTTTTTTATTCCCTTTGTTTTTTTACTCCCTTAGCAACAGTGGCGCGTCAGTGAAATTTATTTTGTAAAACGGACATATCTTCTCTGTCTTAAATGAAGATGTTGGGAGGGGGTGGGGGGGAGGACGCTTTCAGCAAGGTTGTCCACTGCTCTCGAGCGTCCATCCGTCCGGCCAGCCATCCGTCCACCCAGCCTGACGTGGCGGGAAATCTCATTAGTGGTGGTTCGGGTCTCAGGGGACCAACGAGCAAATGAAATTAGGTCCCGCCACGTGGCTTGCATGGTCGAGCGCGAGCCGGTCCGGTGCGCAGGCGCAACAGCAAGCACGTGCGCCCTCTCTCTGTCTCATGGACAAGTTGAGCGAACGCGCTCGCTCTCTCTGTATACAAGGGGGCAAGCGGACAAAAGCCGGTCGGCCGTTCGGGGTGGGTCCTATACGAGAGCACGCGCACATCAAGACCACCCGCTCGGACCGAGATAAAAAACCCGCGTCGGCCGGTTATCAGGGAGTTGCTTATAAGACCCGCGTCCGTGCCAAACAACCCCAGCAGTCCAGTTTAGCAACGACGAAGGCGGAGAAGAACATAACCGCGGCCAGCCTTCGGGGATTTTAAGATTAGATTAACCGTCCCTTCGAATTCTGTTCT
>JAHWFP010084126.1:0-18098 GCA_023313725.1 Lithobius niger
TAGTTCGATTTCTTTTCTACTACTACAATGCATGTTTTTAGTACGTTCAGCAAGAATTTGTTGGTCATTGATACCTCATGGAGTGCACAGGAGGGGGGGAGTTGTGGGGCAAGGTGGCCTGATGGTTAGCATAGCCGTCTCCAGTGCCAGAGGTCCCGTGCTCGAATCCGGCATCACCTACACCTAGCATTTTCGGGAAAAGAAGGGCCCTGTGATGTCTCGTGCTCATGCGATTGTGTCATGTAAAAGAACCCAGGATTTGCGATAGGATTTACCTAGTGAAATTGACCCTGTCTCTTTCTGGCGCCATGGCTAACGCTGGGTGCGCGTCAAAAAGCTACAGGAGGCGGAGGGGGGATGCTGGGGAGGCATTGGTGGTATTTCATTGAAATCCATGGCTGGTTCAATTTCTACTGCTAGGAATGATTGGTGTACCAAAATGCATGCTTTCAGTACGATCAACAAGAATTTTTCGGGTATCAGCCTCATGGAGCGGGAATAGGTGGGAAGCACTGAAGGGCCTTGGAGGATTTCGCGGAAGTTCCATAGCTATAGTTGATTTCTTCTGCTAACAATGGCTTGTGTACCAAATTTCATTCTAAGCACTATCTGCAAGAATTTTTTTAATTTTTTTTTTATTAATTAAATAAATTTACATTTTTAACAACACAAAAAAAAACCAACAAGGAACAACAAAACAGTAAAGGGAAAAAAAACACAGTGCAATATAAATACATCTTCACTATTAAAATTCATCCAATAAAGAAATGATTTTCTCCCACTGAACTATTTTTGTTATTTTGTCTGCCAACATAATAGGAACAGTTTTCACTATACTAAGTTCTGTGTGAATTATACTATTAAGATACTTTTTTAATAGCATTTTTGATGGGATTATTGTTTCGCATTTACATTTCCAAATGAAAAACTTTAAGTGGGCAATAATAAAATTAAAAATTACATTGTTGTTTTCCCAGACTCCAATTAGGCAATATTCAGGTTTTTTAAACTTAGCATCCTGCCAATTTTTGTCATATTTTCCCAGAATTAAGTTAATATATGCCCACAGAACACCGAATTTGTCACGAAAGAAAAATAAATGTTCTATAGTTTCAACCTCTTTCTTGCAAAAGGTACAGAGTGGTGAGCTAATTTCTTCCATTTTTCCAAACAGAAAGCCATTTGTTGCGACAGTTCTACGCAATAATTTGAAAATGAAGACTTTTAATTTTGGCTCTTTCAAAACACTCAGAACATTCGTATACACACCTGACCAATTTATTTCAACCTGTAACTTATTTTCCCACTTTAATTGAACTTTTCTAGGATAAATAATTTTTTTTTTGACTAGTCTCCAATATATTATTTTGTTGTTGACTTCCTTTTTTTGAAGGTCTTTAATTATTGAAGATTGTTGCAAGTCTTTAATTTCTTTTCCCTGGAGGTCTTTTTTCCACGGGGTTGAAATTGTTTTTATTATTTTCATGTAGTCAAGGAAAATGATATTTTTAGCTCGATCTGCAATAATTTGTTGGTGAAGCCGCAGGGAAGATGGGAGTAGAGCCTCGGGGCCCCCCCCCCCCCCACCGGGGGATATTTCATGGGGGATTCCATGACGCTGGTTCGTTGTGTACTGCTGAGAATGACTTGTGCACCAAAATTCAAGCTTTTAGCTCGGTTTGTAAAAAATTGTGGGTCAAGGCTCAGTGAGGGGGCACAGGGGGGCACTGGAGCCCCTTTGGGGGGTATTTCTTGAGGGTTCTATGGCTGATTCGATTTATGCTGCTAAGAATAACTTGTGCACCAAATTTCATCTTTAGCTTGATCTGTAAGAATTTATTGCCCAAGCCCATGGGAGGGGGTACAGAGGGGGTGCTGGAGAGGGGGACGCTGAAGCACTTGGGGGTATTTAATGTGGGGCCCATGGCTGGTTCGATTTTTACTGTTAAGAAAGACTTGTCTAAGAAATTTCATGTTTTTAGCTCGATTTGCTAAAATTTGTTACTCCAATTAATGATTTCTGCCCAGTGCTCTACAAAAATAATTGCTCTGCCAACGAGAATACTGCAGTCACATCCAAATCGTGTTAAAAAGGCCCTGGTCGGTGTTAATACCAACATTTTAAGCTATACAAATTGAAAATCGGTTTATTGGTTCGATCTCTATGTGACAGCAAAAGTTCTAGCCCATTTGGCTTTCCGTGTCAAGAATATTTTAGTTATATTAAAATAGCCTGGCCTAGACCCTAGGCCCTAGGTCTTGTACAGACATACGTTTTAAGCTATAGAACTTGAAAATCGGTTCAGTTGTTTGCTCTCCAGTTGTGGGCAAATAAGAGACCCAACAACAAGAACAACAACAACAACAACAACAAATGGCCATGCTGTGGACGCCGAACGGTTCGGTTGTTGTCAGTAAAATTTGTAATGCGGTGAAAAAGTTACGACACGACCCCCAAATACCGAATTTCGTTGGTCTATGTTAATTCTGGGCGAAACTATAGCAGTTCAAAGTTTGACCTTTAACACGGAAGTGAGGCTTGATAGTTCAACTGCCGCTGCGTGATAACTTTACAAACTATTTAAAAATATTTTGTAGATGATAAAATTTCTCACGCAAATTCACGTAAAAATTAAAATTATTACTTTGTAAACTGCCACTAGCTGCCAAAAGATGTCGCTACTCACGAAGACCTCGAAGAAATGCGTCAGTCGTGGCGGCCATTTTCTCTACCTTCCTAATATTTTTTAGGCCGGGCCGGATGGTTTACTGGTCATGACCCAGCATAACAAATTTCCTCTGCACACGGAGATTAACGGTTTAATATAAAACTAGACCTAATGATATGCATTGAGGGTGACGCTTCTTGTTGTTGCTAGGCAGTTCTTACTCCCTTCTACTAGCCTATATGTTATTGGCATGCCGTGTTCAGAAACCTTCCTAAAAGAGACCGTAATTAACTCCAAAGTAGGCTTCAAATTAGTTAGCATCACAACACAAATAGATTCCTTATAAGTGCTTAGCACCAGGTGCAAAAGCGATTAGCTAATTATTTTGAAACATCTCGGGTTGCCTTGCACCTCAAAGGTGGCTATAGAGCAGCGTCAAGTGACGTCATATTGGCTACGAGATACCATCAGGAGGTAATAGCTACAAGGTGCACTAGATTTAAATGTAAGGGGGAAAACGGCACTTCTAGTCAAGACAGTGCTTTAAGAGCTGATTTCTTAGGCTTAAAAGAACGTTGTTTTCTCCAACAACAAAAATCGCGCGTTATAGGCTTAAGAGATCCAGTCTAATAGCATTGGCTTCAATAAGACGATCTTCCTTTCTCCCTCCAGTGCTCCTTGCAGCTAACCCAGTTACTGGCTTCACCATAGATTTATACGCAATAATACTACGTCGTGTCACTGCCATCTTCACCGAATGACAGGTTGCAGCATCTAGCGCCGTCTACCATTATTTAGTTCTATGGAGCAATTGATTTCAACAAGCGAAGGAATGCGCCAAGAAATTTCTTTTTACACAACAAACAAGCCACGTGCCTCCTTAATTACTGAATTTGAAGATGGTGCGTCCATGTGCACCAGAGAGCAAGCGATCGAGGTTAACGATATCACTGTCACTCGATGACGCCCCTCTAGCGGTTCAAAATCTGCGGTTCCATAAACGGTCGATATATAGAAAAAAAGCGCCCGTGATGTCGTTAGGCTTAACTTTACCGTTTGCTGCATGGTGCACGTGGCGCAACAACTTTACACTCAATAATTAAGGAGGCATGTGCCTTGTTTGTTGCGTAAAAAGAAATTTATTTTGTGTTCCTTCGCCTGTTGAAAGTAAGCGCCAGACAGAACAACAGATAGCGGTAAATGGCTATAGATGCTGCAGTGTCATTTGGTGGCAATCTCCCTTTAAGGTACCTTTTAGAATACTCGCCTTAGCCTCCCACAGGTGAGTTCATTCGGCCAGAGGGATGGTGAGTAGGCTATCTACCTTGTTGATGTCTAACATTAGCGTTTCGTTACCTTTGAGCTCTGCCAACTCCCCCTCCTCCGCCCCCTCCCCGAAATCGTTATTAGAAGCTGCGAACCATTCTACGATTTGAACTTCAAATTAAACAAACCAAAAAAATGCACAAATTACAAACTACCGTAAAATGTTCTATTTATAACCAGGCCTATTGCAACTGGTCCCAAGTTGTGCCTGGGTCTCTAATTATAGCTTGGTCCCAAGTGTAATTATAGTGTCCGCGGCCTATCTTGAGTTTGCCCCAGAATGACACAGATAGTCAATTGTATGTTTTTGGTAGCAGAGTGCCTTGTTGATATCCAAAATGGTTACAAAAACAATGGCGTCCGTCGATTAATGCCGCTCCCTCCAGGAAAACGTAGCCGCTCGTAAAATACCTGTAGGACTCAAGATAAACCGCATACACAATAATGTTACTTGCATTTACATTAATGTGCGAAATGCATTCGTGTGATAGTATCTACTGTATTTTTATGTTAGATACATGTTCTGTGCCATAAATTTCAGTTTAACGAAGCATAAATTATCGAAAATTATTTGACGTACTGGTCTCCAATTGTGGCCGGTCTCTCATAGAGACTGTGCAAAATGGTTTCATTTTAAACTAAATGTCCCGGATTTGAAAACAATTAACGGCATTTTATTTAATGATACGAACACAATGACAAAAAATAAGTTAGAGAATTAAATATAATCAAAATTTAATTGAATGGGTGGTGCTAAAAATAGGCTACAATTGTTGACGTTTCCAAACAGTCAAGGATGACAAGTAAGAAACACTACTCTAGACAGTTCAAATGTTGAAACTCTGTACTTGCGGATTCGAGTGGAAAAACTGAAATGGAAAACAACACGGGTTAAGTTTGTAGATTCTGTAAAATCGCCGAAAATGTTTCATATTGTAGTGACAGAGGCTTAGACGGTCATCCTATCACCTATGCTGCGAACTGGGGAATTGGAGACTTGGGAAGACTGTTTCTTGTAGAACACCTCGCATGAGGGTCGAAAATTTAGATGTTTAAAAATTTCATTGAAGAGTATATGAAGAGTGTTGGTGTTCCGCCTTATTGATTTTTAGTGATTTTACCTACCGACTACTTTCTACACAAACGTGTGTGCTGCAGTAAACCAAAATACACATACTCTCATCTTCAGTTCTGATTGGCTTTTACTTTGTCAACAGACGTCTCTGCCTTTTCGACTCCAGTGCAGCTTAGACCCTCCGAGATCTTTCTTATGGTTGGTTTGTTTGCTTAACATGTTGCTATTTCATTACTTGAATCTTCTTCTCAATGGCATTGTTTCTGTCGAAGGTTTCCTCTGCGCAGTAAAAGCGGTGAAATGTACTTACGGAGCCACAGCCAGGAATAAAGAACGTAAACCGCGGATAGCTTCCGAATCCCGTGAAATCTCGTTTGACTTTTTATCCGATAAATTCATTAGTTTTGCAGAAGCGAATGAAATAAATGATGCCGTTGTTAGGTGTATACTGTTTGTGGTTGAAATAAGATTACGTTTGAACTTACCTTTTGAGTTGTATGGGATACTTTTAAAACTACATGTTATGTTACACTAGTTTCCCCATTTTCTTTTTTTGCTGTGAAGGCATACTGATAGTTGTTTACCTTCAGCTGGTCAACTGATAATGTGAGCTGACTGAATCATTATTCCTTAGCCATTTGTAACTTCTTTTCATTTTTCATATTTTACTCTTTAATCGATGATTAAATCGTGTTATATTCCAAGAAAGGATTTGCTTCATTTCTCTGTATAGAGCAGTGACACGACGTAGTATTATTGTATATAACTCTATGCTGGATCCTTAATGGGTTAGCTGCAAGGGGCACTGCAGATAGAAACAGAAGGGCGTCATACTGAAGCCGATGCTGTGAAGAGTGATTTCTTAGGCCTAAAACGCGCGATTTTTGTTGTTGGAGAAAACAACGTTATTTTAAGCCTAAGAAATCCGCTCTTCCGTTGTTTTTTCCTCCATTTTTATGTGGTGCACCTTGTAGTTATGCCCTCTAAAACCCATACTGGTGCCAATATGGCGGCAAATGTCACTACTCTATACTACCATCATGCTACCATAAATTAGAAAGTTAACTAGATATAGCATTTATTTCGTCCACTCCTACGCGGGGCCCTTCCAAGCAATACGAAGACCGAAGCATTATACGAGGTATTAATAGCCGCAACTACCGCTATGGTCCCGCTTTGCTTTATCTGGTTAACTTTGTAATCTATGATACTACTGGACGGTTGTTTGGCACTTTTATAAGATCAGTACTTCGACCCACATTCGTACGGACCTATTCTGATTTTATTTAATGTGTTGTTTTTTGCAGATTAAATTTTTCTTACTAGGTTTAATCTGCAAAACAACAATAATAGAGATTAAACCTAGTAAAAGGCCCTTATGACTATGGGGCCAAAATATTGGTGATATAAAAGTACCTCAGCACTCAATTCAATTCAAATCACTCAAACAGAGCCGTAGGAAGCAAATTAAAAGTGGTACGGCCTAACCAAATCAGCTAGGAATTTGGGGAAGCACTGTGAGGGTTCCCACAGCAGGGTCCCAGGCAGAACCACGGAAGTTGAAGCAATCTTTGGTACTGTAGTGTCATATCTGGCTCTGGGGGTCCATGTTTTAAACAAATATTTAAGGTTTACTTTTTTAGTTAAAATTTGGACTACAGCAGGAGTGGATATAGGATTTTATGGGGGTTTAGGTGCTGGGGCAGAAAGTTTTGAGGACTTTTTTTTTTCTTTTTGTATTTCGCACCACCGACTGGGGTACATTTTCCTAACCGACAGTGACCCCCACTAATTTCGACCATGAAGCCAATTTGTGCTATTAAGTGCAAGATTTTGATCGGAAGAGGGTAAATTTGTGTGTTTATATAAGCTGTGTATCCAAATGACGTGAGGTCGGTGGGAAGTACTGTATTTGAGTCTGTCGGGGTAGTTTGCTTTTATTTATTTCTCAGATTAGTGTATCTTGTATCCTAGCAAAACCAGTTTTTAAAGCAGTCTGTTTGCTTCGTTTACTCTTTACATTTCAGTTCATTTTAGAACCTTACCCTTATGTACGTAGCATGTAATAAGTAAATCGTTCCCTGAATTCCTCTCCCCCCCCCCCTCCTTCTGAATGTAGGCGATGTTTCCTATTCCATTATTAGTGACACTTACAAAACTTACTTTTGAAATAGTTATAATCGGTGCGCTGCTCTGTTGGGCTTTCTCTAAAGTTTGGTGCTGTCCACTTGGTGAAGCTTACGTTAGTGTTTCTTTTACTTCTTTTCCCCCCAAACCCCCTTCTCTTGGTCAAGCTCATTGTCTTTCGTACGATGCGGGGAAAATAGAAGTTGTGCTTTGTTTATGCATGGTACGTGGCTACTTGATAGTACATAAGCTCCATGGTTTATGCTAGTGGGAAAGATGAGCTGCTCATCAAAGCTTGGCAGGAAAGCCACACGCGTGTTATAGGGCCCCTTCAAAAGTTGACGACAGCAGAAGCGTTGTGCGTGTTTGGTTGTGTGCCGAAAAGTGGTACGGCAAATGCCGCACCAGCCGTACCGCTTCCTACGGCCATGAAAGCAAAGCTGGAGTACCTTTTGAATCCACTCTTATGGCCACAACACAAAATTGAAGAGTTGAACCAATACCTGGTAAATAAATGAAAATAACAAAAATGAATAAATAAAAAATGTTTTTTTTAAGTAAAGAAGTATTCTCTTCACCGGTCGAGTTTTCCTGTATTTTAAACTTAAGCTGTTGCAACATGGCAAGGGAGTGTCTCTCACTAAAGTAGAGATGAACTTTTTATTGGAAACGCACCGTAATCGAAACACGTTTTTGTCGTTAATACCAGGCAATGCTAGCCGATACTCGTAAAGTGCCCCGAGGGCATGGAAGTCATAAGGGGCGTGCGAATCGTACACAGCTGCCTTGCCGGCCTAGCAGTTGTGCACCAATCAGATTAACTCCCCCGGCACCGAAAAGTGCTATCGCTTCGCTTCTTTTTCTGTTTTTTTTTTTTTTTTTATCGTCTCTAAGGCTGTTTACGTGCTGAGGTTAAATCTGAGACGAGATGAAGACCACTGCACCATTTCTCCTTCTTGCTAGTAGTCCTGAACCGGAGTTCACCTTGTAGGCTACTCCATCTCGTCCAAATTCACTATGGTCGAATAATAATTTGTTTGAAGTGGAATTTTTTCGCTGTTAAAAGCATTGCATTTTGCGAATGACAGCTTATGTACGGATATCAGGCTTAACAGTTCGTTTATAAATATCCGCAGAATCTGCCGATCCTGCTTCATGTTTCAATTAATCTCTGCTCACGGCGTGAAAACGGGACAAACTATCGTCCCTCACGTTGAAACGTTCACTTTCTCGTTACACGTCCATTGTGGAAAAACTTGGAATGATTCCCGTAATGACAGCGCCACTTGCAGCTTTCGTGAGTGGGAGGTTTAAGTAGATTTAAAAAACTCGTACTTAATTTTTAAAAACGCAATAGAAATAGACGATGCATGGGGCATCCAGCCACCCAAATACCCAAGATGGAAGATACCACCATCAGGATATTTGTTTTTTGCCGCATAAGGGAGGAAACCGGAGTCCCCGGAGGAAACCCTAGTGCAACGGGTGAAAAACAACCGGAGAAAAACCCGTACATATACACTTCCCATCACCAGGATCGAACCTGGGTCGGTATGAAGCCAGAGATGTGCATCTGGGACCGGGACGCCTATCGAATCTGATGCCCCATTGCTCGCAGCTATCCGTGCACCCTTGTGCGGGTATGAAATGAAACGACGAAATTTCATTGTAACAAAGTTATTGTTATAACTTATTGTCATCAAGAGCTGCGTGTCGGAGGTGAAATACATAAACATCACGAAAGAAATACATATACAAACCTATTTCCGTTGTCTTTTTGACTCAAGTGTCGGAGTGCCTAACCGGGGATTGAACCTCGACCTTTCAGACCAAAGGCCGAAGTCCTACCCCTAACTCATATTGACATCACCATAAGAAAACGGTCATAGGAAGCATTTAACACGCACACAAATCTGCCCTATGGCCGTGTCAGTATGGCCATAAAGATAGGTCTTAGGCCTTTGGTCCGAAAATTCGAGGGTTTACTTTCCGCTCAGGCAGTCTGACATTTAAGACCAAAAGGCAACGGACATGGTTTTGCATCTGTATTCATTTATTTATAAATGTTGGAGGTGTTATTCCTTTTGATGTATTAAGACTTATGCGACCCGTAATGTTGAAGTATAAAATATTTTATTAAACCCAGTGAGTTTTAAGGAAGTGAGAATCTACTTCGCAATTTAAGTGTACGTTTTCCCCCGATCGAATAAAAATCTTGCATTTTTTTTCTGTGCCTTTTCTGCATCTTGCTGTGCCTTTCGAGTTTTTCTTGAGTTCATTCTTTTTGTTTATTTATTCATTTTTTATTTTCTGTTTACAGACAAGTTCCCTCATGAGTTCGTGACGGAGAACTCAGGTAGCGTCTATCGGTGCCCGGAAGTTCTAAAGGCGGACGTGCGCAGGTAAGCCCCATTTTCACTCGTACACGCATCCAACATCCCCCCCCCCCCGCCCCCGAGGATTGTCGAATCAGCTCTTCTGGAAAGAGCTGGAAAAACTTAAGTTAACATCCGATGATTTTTCGAGAATGGTACTTTAATCCCCATATGTATCTCCAAAACTTAATGTCGAACATGTTGACTGAAGTCTCTAGAAAAAAGAGTGGGCTGACAATGACAGTATCGGGAGGGGAGGGGCGCAACGGATATTTACTAATGGCTGTCTTTTTTTTTACTCCATCTGGAATGGAATGTAATCTTAGGGAAGAAGGACAGGCATTTAAAAACTCCCATCTGTGCTTAGACATGACATACACATAACTGAACTCTTGAAACTTTGGTTTCATAACGGGAGATTCGAAGTTGGTGACGATTATTATCAGGGACGGACTGGGCCTCACCGGCTAGGCAGCAATCGTCACCGCGGGCAGTGGGTTTGGGGGTCATTTTGTTATTTTTCCGCGCCAAACTGCTTCAAGTAGACTGATGTTTCTCTTCTCGTGTAATCTTTCTAGCATCGCACGGTGTACCCCTTACAGTATAATATAATAATATAACATTTTCCCTTCAGAGAGTGGGCAGGACTTGGAAGGGTGGTGATCCACTTATACCAATCCTGGAATAGGTCTGGTAGGCACAAATTAGGGCCGACGCTTCAGGAAATGGTTAATAAGAGGTTTAATAAGAGGTTTAATAATGGTTAATAAAATGGTTATAAGAGGTAGCCTGTCCAAGACACGATGGAACCCAGACACCGTTTTCATGGAGATTGCCTCCTCGGTTAGGGAGTTCGAAACCGGAATTATACACACAGCAAAATAACTTTTCCGGCAGTCGGTGTTGCTTGTTAAAGGATTGAAAATGGAGTGAAAAACATAGGTATACCAAACAGAAAAGAAACTACAGCAGGGAGAAGATGTAGTCCCTAGATCGCACTCCTGATAAACACCCGTCGAAGTATCCGGGAATATATCTTCTCCCTGTAATTTCATTTCTGTTTGGTTTACCTATGTTTTTCAATCCATTTTCAATCCTTTGCCAAACAACACTGTAAGGGATACACCGTGCGATGCTATGAGGATTACACGAGAGAGAAACAGCTGTTTACGTCATGCAGTTTGGCGCAAAAAAAAAAAATGACCCCCAAACCTAGCTGTCTCGACAAATAAACCCTTGGATCCGTACTTGATGTGAAGTATCGAGAAACTGGCAAGAATCTCGTTTGAGAGGTGTGTCCCTTTAACGAACTATTTAGCAGGGACGTTCGACTGTTGGGCCCGTCTACTCAGTGCAAATCATCAAGCTGTATAGCAGAGCCATTTCCGGTCATAAAGTACACGGTGAGATTACCCAATATGCGACAGTAGGTGACACCAAAACACTGGCGTAGTTTTGCGACGCCCGCAAGTACCGGTGCAGTCCGTCTGTTCACTGGATTGGATTTAGGCAGTAAATGCACTCCAAAAACTATTTCCACGTTTGGAGCAGTACAGCTGACTTTTGATTGTGAGTATTCATTCGTTCGTTAGTACAGCTTTGAGTCAATCCATCCAAGTCAGTCAGCAAATCAACAGACATTTTGCAACAACAATAATAATAAGAACAGTAATAAGAATAAGAACATAATAAGAATAAAAAGAACAATAAAAATGGCACGAACCACTGCAGTGACGGAGAATTTGAAATCCGCTGCAATAACGCCCACTGTTGATATAGTATGGAAAGTGATTGTGAGAGCCGCACAGAATGTTAAAACTTTGGAATACTACTGAACTTAAACAAGGTGTATGCAACATTTCCCTGAGTTTAGTTTAATGCTGGAATATAGCTAAAAAAAAAAAAATACTGAAACAGACGTCGTTTCCACCACAGTGGCGGTGTTCATTTCGTAACAACCCAATCTACACACTGGTAGATCCGCGTTTTACTTAGGACGTTTGGCTTTGTGGGTACGCACAGCGCCGCCTTGTGACTCGCCTCGAATGGTCGCGTTGGGCTTTGGTGTAGGGAAATACCTCAATTCGTAGAAGGGAGAGGATTCTTCTTAGAACTGGTTAGAGAGAAATGCGGTTTTCCTGTAAAGTAAGAACTTAAAATGGGAAATGGTTAATTTGTCGCGACGGCGGTGACTCAACTCAAGCCAATAAAAGCAAAGAACCAAGGCCATTACAGCATTCCAGTTTTGGAATCAACTACGCTCGGACCCAATCTATGGCATTTACTGGGATTTCGTAACATCCCAATCTACACAATGGTAGCTCCGCGGTACTAAGGACGTTTGACTGACAAACCTTTCGGTGTGGGTAAGCAAACCGCCGCCTTGTGACTCGCCCCGAATGGTCGCGTTGGGCAATGATGTGGGAAAATACCTAAATTCGTAGAAGCGAGAGGATTCTTCTTAGAACTCTGGTTAGAGAGAAATGCGGTTTTCCTGTAAAGTAAGAACTTAAATGGGAAACGGTTAATTTTCCGCCATGGCAGTGAGTCACCTCCGGCCAATAAATGCATAGCACCACGGCCACTGCGCCGTTACGGTTTCGGAATCAACTACGCTCGGACCCAATCTATGGCACATTGGGGAATTCCAGTTCGGAATTAATTGCACACAGACCGAATCCAGCCTGGTCGGACTACAGAATACACAGCTTGTAATCAACTGCTAATAGACTGGATCCAAGCTTGATTGCAGTTTGGTAACTATTAGGACTTAATCCATGTTTAACTTATTTACTATTAACTCTCAGTATGCAGAAGTTGACATTAGCCTAATCAGTTACGTATTTGGATTGTAGTGGCATTTTCGTGGTAATCTCTAGGCTACGAATGACTGAACAACTTTTTTGAAAAAAATTAATTGACTGTATCCTCATTTCTGTGCTTCTAGCCAGCACGCTACAATTTTGCCACACCGGTGTGGAGTCCAGCCACTATAGAGCAATATTGGCACCAGTATGGGTTTTGGAGGGCATAACTACAAGGTGCACTACATAAAAATGGAGGGAAAAACAACTAAAGAGCGGATTTCTTGGGCTTGAAATAACGTTGTTTTCTCCAACAACAAAAATCGCGTGTTTTAGGTCTAAGAAATCACTCTTCACAGCATCGGCTTCAGTACGACGCCCTTCTGTTTCTCTCTGCAGTGCCCCTTGCAGCTAACCCATTAAGGCTCCAGCATAGAGTTATATACAATAATACTACGTCGTGTCACTGCTCTATAGATACTAAACAGTATCGTCAACTATGGCGTCTGTTGTTGGGAAATATTCTAGCTCTTAAACATGTTTCCAGTGCGCTTTTTCACGCAAGATCCATTGAACGACCTGTCTTGATGATGCTAATACCATCAAAACTAGAAAAACGAAAAACAATGTTTTTGAACGGCTTGTAAACATACGTAGCTGTCTGTATAAACTGTCTTTGTTTTGTGACACGTCCTTTACTGTGGCCATGATTCGAGGCTGGTCCTTCCGTCTTGTTGTTGTCACCCCTTTTCCCGTCACCTCATTATTCCAAAGCCTGCAAGCAATGTTTCTTTAATGCCCATCAACTCAGCAAATAATAATAAAAAAATAAAAAAAGGCCGCGAAAAAAATTGTAAAGTGTTCAAGGAAGATCAACAAACAAACAAACAAACTTGGTCCGTCAGACAAGGTCGGTGAAGACAGGAGGAAAGCAGTCGCGGGCGAGAAGATGTCGTTGCCTTGGTGATAAGGAAGGCTCTTCTTCGTCGTCTTGACGTGTCTCCCTCCCCCTCCCTCCTCTCTCTCTGCAAAAGACCATCGATAAAACAGTGCACACGACGTCCACGGGGAGTCGCTTTAATCACAACAAAGAGGAAATGCGATCTTCGCAGGCTAAAACCTGGCGCGCTTTTCGCTTTTCAGTGGCGTCTCCAGGGAACCAAAGTACCACTTGGCGTTTTAAAGTCCTCCCGGCAATACAGAATTAGGTTCAAATTTTAGCTAACAAATTTGACTTTAAAAGTCTTTTGTCGTTGGGAAATGTCACAAGAGTGACAAAATTCCAACAGTGAGGAGGAAGAGGAAAACAAGTTTGACGTCTATTTTTGCAAATCATGGACTTTCTGGGTACGAAAGACCTTAACTTCTTTAAGGTCTTGCAAATATCTTAATTTAGTTTCTTTATTGTAATGAATGGTTCGTGTATCTCGTTGCTTTCTGGGAGCACTGATGCACGTGGCAGTAGAAGCCAAACTACATCTCGACACACCCTTCAAGGGGTAACCAAACGTGGGTTGACCGTCCGTGGAAAGTGGCATAACATACACATCATATATATAAGATCGCTAAACCGGCTTCCGGTACAACTTCCGGTCCACTGACAGAAATTCCAGAAAAGCAGTAATAAAAATAATCAGACCGTGAAAATAGATGCTACGTTAAAGGTTGGTGTATTGTTTGAATTTAGGTATTCAGTTAACACTTTAACAGCAGTTAAAGTATATGTAAGATCGTTAAATCAGTTTGGTACGTGACACCAACTTCCGTACAATCGGTGCAACTTCCGGTCCGTGTTCCGGTTCACTCACACAGCCCAGAAACCAGTAATAAAAATAAACACGTTACCGTGAAGGTAGTTAATACGTTAAAAATTCGTTCAGGCTCATACGGTTGTTGTGTTGGTTGAATTTAGGTATTAATTAACAGTTAACAGTCAGTTCCGGCAAGGCTCTCATGACCATAGACAGATCGTGCCATCTATTGACGACATCGAACACAATAAATCACACTCAACCAAACTCATACAGTCTGCACGTTACCGTGAAAGTAGTTAATATTAATACGTTAAATATTCGTTCAGGCTCATGCGGTTGTTGTGTTGGTTCCTCAAGGGATCACGGTCAGTTCCGGCAAGATTAGTTAATCTTGGTTCCGGCATGGTTTTTAGATCAGTTTCCTTTGGCTAAAGGTTGGGAATCTTTCATTCCACGCGTGTCAAAAATAATCATTTACGCCAAAATAGTTTCCAGATGGCGCTCGCAATCACAAGCGGCAGTCGTATTTGCTACGATAGCATTGTTTTGAGTTATGGATTGCTGCCGATCCTAAATGTTTTGTAAAAAAAAAAACCCGAATAAATACATTATTCCGGCCAGCAAAAATTTATGTGACTCATAGAACGTGTATAAACAGAAAAACGACTACAAAACAAATATAGTACATAAAGTTTAAATTTACAAAAAAATTAAATCAAGATAACAAAAAAAAATGATTGGATAATTTTAATTCTGTTTCTGAAGTAAGTTGAAACAAAACAAACCCGTATGTGTCTTGAAATAGATGCAAGGGGGGGGGGGGACGAGTACGCATAATATGCTAACTTACTTGCTTCTTAGTAAACGATAATGATAATATTAATAATTAATGTTCATTACGTGGACAAGTGTAAGCTACAAAGTCCATGTGGAACGATATATGCGAGCACCAGGACTTATAATTCAAAGTCATTATATATCGAATACGTTATAAATACATTTGAATGAAAAAAGTGAATGCTTAAAAATATAAATAGGCTTATAAGTATAGCATAATAAGTAAAATGAGTAAAATTACAAATGAATAATGGTCAATAGAATATTTACAATTACAGTACACGATTATATGGAGTTTATACATATATTCTTAATTATTTCAGGTTATTTAACAAAAAATCAAAATCCCATCCCAGGACTCAGACAAAAATGGCGCTATTTTCAAAAACACTGAAAAACTTAACTTTCCTTTGATGTAGGCATGATGCTCATCGTAAAACAAGAGTTGACAGTTTCAAAAGCATAATATTTTGGGGCTCCGAATTGGATATTGAATTTTTTATGCTGACCAAGTAAAACTGTTTTTTCAGATCGAAATTCGGGAATAAATTGGGCCGAAAATTCAGGAAAATATATCACAAATTGTTAGAAACCAATTGTCAGAAACCAAACGTTGGGGGAAGTTCTCAGGACAGCACACTTCTCGAAAGGGCAGCTTCGGGACTGCATTGAGCCTCATTTACTTCCACCAGCATAAGCAATATAATAGAAGTGATCATTAGGGAGGGAGGGGAGATGGGGAAATCATTTCCTTTCGGGGTTGGTGGAGGATTTGAGACACATGATGGCTGAGCGTTTATTACAGTGTCCGCTGAAATTAAAAAAAAAATTGATTTGACCGAACATGGACATACACGTGAGCTACCGTACCTACACAGTGTTACAAACCGTGAATCTAACACCACCCGTGCATAGCACGGGCTTCAGCTAGTGTCATATAAATACGGATGCAACCCTTATTTACGTTGCCTTTTGGACTTAAATGTCGGACTGCCTGAGTGGGGAATTGAACCCACGACATTTAAAACCAAATACCGAGGTCCTACCACAGAGCCATACTGACACGGACTAAAAGAAACGTCCATAGGCAACATTACGCGTGTTATCGTATGAGCAATAACACGGAAAAGCAACAGCACAGCAGCGTAAATCAGACATAATCCAGTGCCAACATTCTGAAAGTTTATAAACGTGGCATTTTGGTTGGTGTTGTTGGAGACAGTAACTGAACGCACGGATACATGTTGCAAACCTGTGGGTGAAAATAAACCAATGCGATTTCAGCATAAAAATTGTCCTTATTAATCTGTTCCAGCAGAAACCACACCAGTTCGACCACCCTCAACGTTTTCAACTTTTCATGCGTTTACTTACAGCTATTCCACTCCAATCGGATATGTATTATAATTTTTTTTTCCGTATTAAAACTTTGGAGATTTGTTGCACTCCCAGCTGAAACCATGGTGCCAGAAGTCATGTACAATTTTTACATGTAATTCCAATGGGTAATTCCCATTAGCCTACAAAATATTTAACCACATGAAACACTAGTCAGTAAACAAGAATTTGCGTATTCATTCTCCTTAACCGTTACGAGTTTAATTCAGCAAAGCCTTTACTGTAGAGTTCTGCTGTGGTTGCTCTGAGCTTTCTGGGGTCCTGTGTTCTTCTTTTCTTTTTTGCTTTCCTGCTGCATAATTTACACCGATTTGTGTGTATTGATTTAATTATTTGGTTTTTTTTTTGCCAAATATTTCCAAAATATTGCCAAATATTACCTTTCAGAATCCACCGTTGATAACTAGAAATCACAAGGTAAAAGGCTTAAACGTATCAGCGTTAAAGACATCGAACTTGCACAACGGTGCACTAATATATAAAGGAAGAAACTATGTAGTAGATATCCGTGAGTCCTTGTCTATTTAACGGCTATAATTGCTCGCGAGCAAGAAACGGCTAGTCCAATATCGAGGGGGTGGAGGGAAACACGAGTGGGCGAAGCCCACGAGTTTTTCCCTTCACCCCCGAGATGGTGGACTAGCCGTTTCGAGCTCAAGAGCAATTATAGCCGTTAAATCGACAAGGACTCACGGATATGTATTTTAAGGCTGAGATGTGACGTCGAGCTAATTTATCGTGTTAATAGAGTTTTTTAAAGACTTGTTTCAAGAATTTAAGATTTTCTACACGCGACTTATGTAAATTCCTGAACGGAAGTTCCGGTTTAGAAACGGGGTTGGAAGCTTCCTGTGTATGAAGGCCGACCGAAGGGAGAGACACTGCGTAATACCGATGTTTGTGTTTAAGGTAAAACTGTATTTTTTCTACTTTAATAGTTTAAATAAGATAAGTATTTAAAATGCGCTATTCGCTCGAGTCTCGTAGGTTTTTAGGTGAGTTTAGGAAGTGTCAGTGGCCTAGTTTTCGTACCGTCGGAACGAAAGATTGCCGGGTTGGGCCATTCCTCCGTGGGTGGGGGTCTAACACAGCACGCGAGTGTTTTTTTTTTCCGTGTTAGGCTAGAAAGAAAAATGTCGCAGGTTGTAAATGTGCCTGTTAATGCTGGTTGCATTTTTGATGTGCACGATAATTTTACAAAGTCGGGTCATATGTCACATGATGGAGCAGGGGTTGTGTAGACCCGCGTAAAAAGTGTTAAGATTATCAAAAAAGTGTGGGTTATCAAAATTAACCCACTGTAACGTGTGTAGGTTTTAAGATTAACCGTTTATAACGACTACACTTTAAGCATGGGGATGTATTAGCGTGACGTCACCACCGTGCATTAAATTATATTGTCCATAGTGGTGTCAAACCGGGGATGTGGCATTTACTAGCCAAACGTTCTATGAACTGCGTTTGTCAGGCCGAAGCTTCCATTTGGCACATCATAGCTAATAAACTAAAGATGCTGGGTACTGAAATACAGTTTTCAGTGTCGTTTTATCATCTCCAGTTCAGTTTGAAGGAAAAGGCGTTAGTGCTATTGTAAAATTTTAGTAACTTCTTTAGCATCACGTATACGCGATCATCCGGGAACGCCGAATGTTACCAGAACGATTGGTTATTACCGAGTTTAGTGTGTGTAATAATATCGGCAAACCAGGCACGTAGATCGTATTTTAGTTTGA
>JAHWFP010084139.1:788-15832 GCA_023313725.1 Lithobius niger
GAAATGGATAGGGAAGACAAATCATACACTCACAAGGCTCAATAAAGAAGAAATAAATAGACCTAAATCGCTGGAAATAATACTAAGGAAAATTGGGAATTAAGCCAACAGCGAAAATCATACACAAGAAATAACGTAGTTCAGTAAGCCACCTTTATGCACTTACGTTTCATCGGAGTAGCATGACCCAGATACGAACCAGCTACCCAGTTCGCCCCCAGATCACTTGCATAGCGCCTTAGTCGCTATGGCCACATCCTCAACTGGCATAAAGATAACTCACTGAACCAGTTATTAAGGTCACAACCGTGACCAGGGCTCCATTTGACCGAAATTCACTCGGCCATAGACAATGGAGAGGGAAGACAAATCTTACATAGACAAAATCGTTATTTATAGTGTATGATTTTCGCTGTTGGTTTTGAATCCGAGTCATGCCACTCCGACGAAACGTAAGTACATAAAGGTGGCTTACTGAACTACGTTATTTCTTGTGTATGATTTTTGCTGTTGGCTTAATTTCCAATTTTCCTTAGTATTATTTCCAGCGATTTATGTCTATTTATTTCTCCTTTATTGAGCCTTGTGAGTGTATGATTTGTCTTCGCTATCCATTTTTATGGCCGAGTGAATTTCGGTCGAATGGAGCCCTGATCACGGTTGTGACCTTAATAACTGGTTCAGTGAGTTATCTTTATACCAGTTGAGGATGTGGCCATAGCGACTAAGGCGCTATGCAAGTGATCCGGGGGCGAACTGGGTAGCTGGTTCGAATCCGGGTGATGCCACTCCGACGAAACGTAAGTGCATAAAGGTGGCTTACTGAACTACGTTATTTCTTGTGTTTGATTTTCGCTGTTGGCCTAATTTCCAATTTTCCTTAGTATTATTTCCAGCGATTTATGTCCGACTTATGTCCGATTTATTTACCGACGAAACGTAAGTGCATAAAGTGCATGATCGTGGATTGCACTAAGGCATAGAAACACCTCAGACACACTTCTTTTTCAATTCAGAATATCTCTTAGAGAAAGTGGTAGATCATCGACAGTGTGAAGAGCTCATGATGGAAAGTGAATGGTGGAATATAAGTGGAAGTTCTGGCGTGCCAATGTGAGCTTCATGCCAAGCGAATCGGCCGAGATCCAATGTTATTTGAGAATATACGAACTTTGAAGTTCCAAATCCCTGATAATGTGATGAAGCATTTCATAGCCTGTCCTGGAAACTTGAGCAGGAATGGTGTGAAAACGTTGAATGGTGAGAGGAGGACATGAATAACCTCAAAGTAGGTGAATAATCTCAAACTTTAAAAATGGACCCAAATCTTGTAAAAAAGGACGAGGTTAGGAGGTCATGAGTAATGTCAAGAATAATAATGAAATTTTTTTTTCAGAAAATTGTGAGTATTTATAAAAATGCAACACCTTGTTCTACCAAATACGTAGGTTTAAATGAAAAAAACAGTAAAGAAGTAGACGGGGATTTTTTCCCTGAAACTAACTTCAAAGGCCATATGACATGGATATGGTGAACAGAAAATAATATCTTTCAGACATGAGGAGATAAAGTCAATGGCATTAATATCAAATGAGGGGTTACAGTTGTGACAGCATTATTTAAAATTTGTTCCTAAACAGTAGGAAACAAATAGCTGTAGTTTAAACACAGTTACTTCTTCATCAGTTAATCAAGTCAATGTAACGTCATGCAAAAAGACATAGTTGCAGAAAGAGTTTCTAGACATTTAAACACATGTGTACAGTATTTCTATTCAAACTCAGGTAAGGTTAGGGGAAGAAGTATGTGAAACACAGTTTGGATAGTGGGATTTCCCACTGAATTTACTTATTTAAATCCAGCTGCTTTTAAAGGTTTCCCTGAGTTATCCCTTTTACGTTGTGGAAAATGGAATTCTTGTATATTTTCAGGAATGCTGCTGTCTATTAACGGACAATAACGTTGTTTTCCAACTAAACTTTTTAAAGATTGATCCTTTTAAGAATTTTAAAATATTTACTAATACGATGCAAGGATTACTCACGGTTTGGAGCAAAATGTCTATCTCAAGGATGTAGAATAGTAGAATTCTTCAAAACGAAACCATGCTCTACGTGCCATCATAGAATTTGTCGACTTGGAGGGTGAGTTTCAAAGTGCTTTACAGTAGAAATTTTTAGGAGTAGTGACGCGAAAATGGAGCTTCGAAAAAAATTGTAATGCATTCATCATTAATTATTTTATTACAGCTAATTATTGCTATTATTTCTAATTTTTAGTGTTCTCCGTAGGTCAAATCTGTAGGTCATGTTAAGGTGGAATAAAAAAATTAAATTTTTGTTTTTAATTCAGTATGGCGCAAAATCTTCATTATATGATAGTTATAAACACTTTATTTTTTTCATTTCTGACTATATTTTCTGTATCCAAGAATGCCTTTGAAAATAAAGAAAAAGGACAAATATTTGACTAAACACCATATTTTAAATTTTACTCATATTTATCTTTCTCAAAACTCAATACCAATACTCCATTTTCAAAACTCAATACTATCGTAATTATCACTGTAATTATTTTGATCCAACAATATCTTCTGCCTCCCCAAGCCTTTAAATTACATTTTTTACATTTTCTTCATATTTATTTTTAAGTGCACAAGATGTTCATTTAGTTCATTGTTCACTGTTCACGTATCCTTGATAAGGTACTACTGTTTGTTATCAAAGCACGGCATTACTTTTCGTGATTCTAATCACCCCCTTATAAAGCCATCCCTAGCTTCTCCACCACAGACTGCGTTCACAGCTTCCATTACTAACTTTACAGAACATTCTTCTGCCTGTGTTTGTGACAACTGTAATTCGGAAAATTCTCTGCTGACCGCTCACTGCTGTGTACAAAGAACCACAAGTCATCTTTGGTGAAGTTTATGGTGATAGGCGGCACAGTGATAAAGCTTTCATGTCAAAAGACAATATCAGTGTAGTATTTTGTTTCATAGTTCAATGAGGCTACTTTGAAAACCCTGACACAACTTGGTGTGGTATCTCCTGCCTTCAATATACGTCAAATTTCGTTCTATGATGTTCTTTCTTTCATCTATTATCATCCTGAGAAGTATATTTTCCAGATTGCCATGAAATCATTTTTTTTTGAAGTACTGGGTTGGTGATGTATTTTAGTTCATTGTTCAAGTCGCAAGATAGTTCCACTGTCTTCGACAGGTGTTTTGTACCTTGTTTGCATGATTTGTCACAATTGCTAGCAAACCACATAAGCGTATAAACCTTCATTATGAATATTGCAGTCGGACGATTTTCACAAGCAACATAGTAACGTAGAACTCGTTTCACTGTATTGATCTACTGGGAGTGAGCCAATTTTCCTGGATCTCGTCTCGACAAACAAAGAGAACACTCACCAATATCAACAGCTTAGCATATTTTGTATAGGAATTTCTGATCGGAGCTGTGGCCTTTGAAGATTTCGGCTGGTAGTTAAGGTAAACTGACACCATCCATTTTCTGGAAGTAAACCACAGGCAATGTCCCACAGGATTCGAGGTTCTGACCGATGGGACCTGAAAATTTATGTGGTTTGACCGATGGGACCTGAAGTTTGTCCATCTAAACGAAGAAAGGGGTGCCAAAAAGGAAGTTTGCTGCAGTGTAGGATACAAATTAATTACTGAAGGCGACGGTTAACCTCTACTTCCAGAAACCGTTTCACTCCACTTTTAATAACCACATTAACAACCATTCCATTGCAGATGATTGCTTCCAATTTTGGTGTATCAAGACCACGTTTTGCTAGACAACGTACGTTGACTGTCTTGATGCTCATGGTTGTGCCTGATTCAGGGTTTAAGTGCCCAATGTTCTTGCATTCAAGCTCTTGTACAAAAGTTACATGTTCCCCTACAAATGTTTGATGGGTATGTTTTTCCTTTATGTATATGTGCTATGGTTCAATCTTTGCAACCCTCAAAGAAGCGGCTAGACAATTGTATGTTGGAAAGGGTGCCAAACAGCTGTATGTTATATCGTTTTTTTTCACTCTCTTATTACCTTGGACCTGTCAATAGCTTTAAGCCTGTCTTCCGGTGCTATTAATCCCAGGTATTCTAAATCTGGAAATTCGACAACCACTGTCAATCTGTCTGATAAACCATGTCAGTCGTGTATAGATGCCAAAGATTTTATGTTAAGGTGGATTTGGCTATATTAATGTAGTCGTACTGCATTCCGCTTTCTGATTCTACATCTGCTTCCGAGCTGGAAAATAAAGAAGAAACTGTCGGAGTTGCTACTGCTGACATCGCTGCTTATTGATTCATTTTCAGGTAAATTTTGATATTTTTCATATTTTATTGCTTCGCTTTCTTTTCTTTTTTTCTTTCTTTTAAGCATTCTGGTTCGGTTTTATCAACCATTGCTTGCGCCTATCTTCCTAACGGTTCTCTTAACCAACAGAAATTCCCTTTCAATTGCTGGCACTTTATGAGATTTAAAGGAATTACACAAAGGTGAAGATAAATAATACATGCACTTGCAGACTGCAATGTAGAAAAGTGTGACTTCAGCTATCTGCTTGAAACCCTGAAGTTTGAATTAGTCGTTGTCATTGATCTGGCGATCTTTAAACGTGTTCATAATACTATTGTACTTTCATGGTGAATCTACAAAAGCTTCAAAATTTGATCACGCTACACTAATGAAATTGATACTTTCTGCTAAATTTCCATTAATTGAACTACTGCTTCGTCCGAAGCCTCAGCAAATGTACGTTCCTTTGTATTTTTTTTTTGCATACCAAAATAAATGTACAACGTTTCAATACCTGTTCATAAGTTGCTAAAAAAATTCTATGTAGTTCAGAAGATAAACCGAAAATTGCACAGCAAATGTCTTTCCTTATTTTCGGAAGAGCTTTGGTTGTCGCTTGTTTCACCGTCGTTTCCTTCTTTAGCAACAATCAACAGTCGAATAGTCGAACCTCGCTATTGTATATTTTTGGCCTCAATATCTTTACCACATGTCAGAATCATCTGGTGACAGCAGTAATACCGTTGTTAGGGGGAGCATTGTCAGATAGAAACATTAGGATGAAACTAAGAATTTCTGCCTTTTTCTTAATGTTCTAAGGCATTGGAGAGGCAGAATATATTGTGAGATCAAAATTAAAAAGACAGTTTCAATTACTATTTTATATAAGGTAGCTTTTGTGCAGGACTGAGTTTGAAAAAAAAAATATATGAATAAAATTTTAAATATGGTAGGTTCTTAGTCCAATGTTTGCCATTTGCCATTTTTCGTAAGTTTCAAAGACGTACAGAAGGCAGAAGATAGTGTCAGTAATAAAAATTGTACAGCATGTATATCTATCATATAATGGAGCACAGTATTAGACTAAAAACCCAAAAAGTTTTTTTTTCACTTCCACCTTAATGCATATATCTTGGACACTACAGGACATATAGATTTTAAATTACTTGTGCTATTAGATCTACTGAGCTGGTTGAAGTGCTGTGTAGACCACAGAGAGGATTGAAAGTTATAGGGCTAACTATTAATAATAATAATAATAATAGTATACTTTCACCACTTTGAGTGGTAGGACTTCGGAAGGGCGGTGAGCCACTGACACTGAGCCTAAAGAATACAGAAAGAAACACGTAATTAGGTCAATGGGCGCCTCAGAAAGGGAAGAAGATTTTCAGCACTCAGCTTTCTTCGAAATCCCTGCTCAGTGGGCTGGTTTATGGTAAGTGGGCTAAGGGCATTCCAGACACGAACCACACGGACCGAGAAAAATGTTCACGACAATCCAGGTGGGACCCCTGAGTGACAAGCTTCCAATTATGTCCTCTAGTATGTGGTTTACCTGTAGCCAGGTCAAAGAGAGAGGGATCGACGACTGTGAGTCCATGAAGAATCTTGTACATAAGAATAAAGTCGAATCTAATTCTTCGAAGTTCGAGTAATTCAAGACCTGTTCTCTCTAGGCGCTGTTTGTATGATAATTCTCTAAGTCCCCGAATTCCCTTCCTGAATCGACGGTGAACAGATTCAATCAGGTCAATATCTCCAACCAAATAAGGGGACCAAACTGGGGTTGCATACTCCAGGAGTGGCCTAACGAAAACTTTGAAGGCCCAAACCTTTGTATAAACATTTCCCGAGGTGAAACATCTGTTAACAATAGCCGAACGTTGAAATGCCAGAGCGCAAATTTTTCGGCAGTGAAGTGATGGTTTAAGGTTAGGTGAAAACCACATCCCCAAGTCTCGAACGTCAGTAACCCAGTTGAGAGCGGTATGGTTTAAAGCGTAGTTGTAGGTCCCATTTTGAAGGCTCACATGAAAGGAAAAACATTTACTTTCCTGGCCACATTATATTACTATTTATATTACATTATATTATGTTACATTATATTACATTATATTACATTATGTTACATGTTATATTACATTATATTACATTATATTACTATTATCTGGCCACATTATAAATTTCAGGGAACGCAGCAAAAAATTATGTAAATTCACCACCTCTGTGGTCTTTTGGAAACAAGTTCAATGCCACATACGAAGTTTTTTTGTTTGTGGTTCTCTGGTTCAACAGCGGTAGGGTTAACTCCCATATTTACATGAAAATAAGTTACACTTCACCAGATATTGCTTAAAAATTAAGAATTAAGTAATAATTTTAATTTTAATATATTAAAAAGGTATAATGCAGGTGTATGGTAATGGTTTTTGATTTCAGAAAATGCTGGGAACTTTTTACTCTCACATGATCAGTAAAACAAGCACATATTTTTAACGAAATCGGAAGGCATATAAAAACAACAACAAAATACCTAACAAAGGGTCACCACAGAATAGAAATCTATTTTCTGGTAAGTTATTACTGTTTAATGTATGCACTAGACTTGTTTTCAATTTGCTACATGGTATAGTAGTTTAAACCTAAAACATGTTTCTAGTTACCCTTTTTGACCATTATCTTTCATTTATGCAAAGTTGAATACCACAGGATCATTCTTCATTAAGTAATTAGTTTCAACAAAATGTAATTTTTAACTGGTATGCTTGCTATAAAAAATACCTAAGAAGTTATGAATCAAAAAACGTTTTTGGTATGTTTATTTTGGCTGCCATCAGATATGTTTGTAAACTTGGAATGGACTACTAGTATAAATCAATTAGGACTGAATCTTTCTCAATATTCTGTGTTGAACTGATCAAGTTGCAAGCCCAAAAAACCTCTACTTTGGGGTCCTTTTTGGCGACCATTTTGGAATTTCAAGAAATTTAGAAATTGAAGGACATATGTTTTGAACTCTTTTCTTACCTTTGCCGTACATTGTACGTTGTATAGCAAGAAACACGAATGAATACCATTTGGCTTGGTTCATTTTCACTCGACTAGACTGTGCAGTAGATAATAGACTAATCCTGTGTTTTGGACGCTATTTTTTGGCACCAGTCTTAATATTCTGTGGTCCTGTTCAAATCTGCCTGGAGTGCAACCGTTTCGGGGCTTCGCTCCGCCCGTCGCGGTTACGAGGAATCCCTCATTCTCAAAGCCAAATCGGACCCTAAGTCCCTTTTTGCTTATGTTAATCGTAATAAAAAGACTGCCCCCACTACCTGCCTGAAGAGAAACGACGTTCCTACTTTGCTTGATGACCGGGATATTGCGGTCGAATTTGGCTCTCACTTTGCCTCGTCTTATCTGCCCCATCCCCCAGCTCTCCAATTGATGCTGCTTTCCTTCCTGCTCCTTTTCTGTGCTCAGATGTGGAAAACGCCAACATTGCTTTAAGAGAGGATTCTTCCAGTGGCCCTGATGGCATTTCCCCCTCTCTTTCTGAAATCTTGTGCAAATTCTCTTGCTAACCCCTTCTTCTTGGTTTTTCAAAGTTCCTTTTCCTCCTGCACATTCCCTACCGGTTGGAAAGATGCAAATATCACTCCTGCACAAAAGGGTGGTTCCCTCCATGATGTTAATAATTATCGCATGATTAGTTTGCTCTGTGTCGCGTCTAAAATTCTTGAAAGGTTTTTCCATAAATCTGTCATGTGCATTTGTCAACGTCTCAATATTGTTTTTGAGTTCCAACACGGTGTCCTCCCGGGCCGCTCCTGCCAATCCAACCTTCTTTAAACTTACAACCACCTTACCACCTTACTGGACAAAGGGGTGCAATGTGATTTTGTTTTCTTCGACTTTCGGAAAGCCTTTTATTCCGTCTCCCACTTCATCCTCCTACACAAACTGTCCTCTTTGAATTTTCCTAAAACACATATTGCTTGGATCAGTTCTTATCTTTCTCATAGACGACAACGTGTTAGTCTCAGAGGTCCCACTAGTGACTGGGTCCCCGTTACCTCCGGGGTCCCCCAGGGGTCTGTTCTGGGCCCCCTTCTTTCCAACCTTTTCCTGTACGACCTCCATTCCATCATCTGATCCTTTAGCAGAAGCTATGCGTACGACCTGAAAATTTTCTCTCCCGCTTTTCTTCACCAAGATCTCCAGCAAGACATTGATGCCATTGCCACCTAGTGGACCAAAAACTGTCTTGCCCTTAATCCTCTCAAATGCGTGGTGCTGCATTTTGGGATAACAACCCTCACTGCAGCTATCACCTTGGTAAAACTACCCTTTCTACTAACACGTGCCACAGGAACTTGGGCATTTTGGTTGATTCTTCCTTGAAATTTCATGCCACTACTGATTACATCATCGGCAAAGTCTTCAAAAAAGCCCAACACATTCTTAAAACTTTCTCTGCTGTCTCACCTAAGCTGTTTGCTCTCCTGTACAAAACCTTCCTTCGCCCTATGCTCGAATTCTGCTCTCAGGTTGGCCGCCCCTGTTATGCTAATTTCTTCGCCCGTCTTGAGACTTGTCAACGCCGCCTCACTAAATGGTGCCTTCCCCTCAAAAATTTTCCTTATGATGAACGTCTTCGCAAACTAAACTTGACCTCGGTCAAAACCAGGTTCCTCCGGGGTGACCTTATCCTCACTTACCAAATCTTAAACCACCTTATTGACGTCCAGGCAGCCGACTTTTTTGTCTTTCTCACACTATGACCAGGGGCATTCCCTCAAACTCTGCGGAAGTGTCTCCTGAGGTATTGTTCGACACCGATTTTACTCAGAACGTGTGGTCGAGGCCTGGAATGCCCTTCCTGTTTCGGTTGTTTTTTCCACTTCGCTTGATTCTTTCAAAAGTCGGCTGTACCTTTTTCTTGCTTAGGCTTTTCCTGGTGGTTGGTCCTTGGTTTGGGTGTGTGTGTGTGTGGAATAGGGGAGGGGGGTGGGTGCTTCTTGGCTTTTGCTTGGACCGTCGGGTTCTCTATTCTATTCTATTCTATTCTAATATTCTGAAACTTAAAGTGGATCTTCTTTAATTCGGGAAGAAAATGTTATTCTGAATTTTATGCGTAAACAATTTGTATTCAATTCAAAATGTTTTCTTGGATGACAATTTTGGCCTATAATTTTGATTTTCATCAACTTGTGTAAAACCGACTTGGTTCTCGTTCGATACCTCTGAAATAAACGAACTAACTTTCGTAATGTTTTTCATCTTCACAAAACAAAAGACATAGATACAACCTGTTCAATGTTGGGCTTTCAGCAAGGTTCACTGTTACACAATGCACTTCAGTTATCGCAATGATACACACTATTAAGTACTAAAATATTGAAACCACGTTCCCAGAATACCTTTACTTTCCAAGAAATTCACAAGTTTGTTGTGCAGTTCTGCAACACTGTTTCGCCAACTCATATACCCCTTATTTTTACAAATACGTTTTTCCCCTTCTGTATATGTATTATTACCAGATGGATATTCTTGATCAAGTCCAGAAGATCCGTCTACTTTTGCTTGTGAATTGTCTTCAATTACTACAAATGTGAAAGAACATTTATTTTGAAATAAATTATACAAAGTTTGCAAACTTTCTAACCTACCTCCGTCATTATGATTTTTTTAGCAAAAAAATAATAAACCGCACATGCAGCATAAATGGGTGGAATATTTATACCATATTAAAATAATGAAGCACAGCAGAAAATTTCTAGAACATAAATCTACTTGACGTTATTAATGAAAATATTTAAGTGTAAGTTAAATCGTGTAAGTTTGTCTTGCTGTCATTGTTTTCACTGGGCAGCATGCATACCCTCTATTTGTATTTGTATTTCTTTTATATAACATGTTTTAATTGTGCATTTCTGTTTCATATTTCGTGCCATAACGTAACGCTTTAATGAATTAGTTATTGACAGTTTCATTGTGTGCAAGACTTGATGACAGTTCGTTGTCACATTTTTTAATAAATTAGTTCTTGGTCACTACCATTGTTATCGTACAATTTACAAGTTATGCCAAGTTGCTGAGTTCAGTGACAAATATCTTCTTCTTTCACCAATACTGGTTTGCAGCTGTTGTTTTTCCTGTGTTTACCAGAAAAGCGATTAAACAAAAGTAAAAAGATTACAACAGTTTATGGAATTTTTAAGTAAATTTATTCTGGAACTAAACATTGTAGCCACTGCACTGGCCATTCTATTCTGGCCAAAATTATGTGTAAAAGAAACTGTGAAAACTGTTTCGTTTGCCTCTTTTCATCTGCCCAGAAAAAAGATCCAGGAAAAACTTTTACAGAAGTCGATTACAGCAGCTTTACCGTTATCTAGCTTCAGCACCGTTACGTTGTAGCAAGACAGGAGTGAACCTCTGGATAATGGAAGAAAGCGTGAGAAATCAAGGATGACTTTAAAAGACAATATTCGAACCTCTCATCACATCACTGACTGCCTTTAATGACAATGCCAGAATAGCATGTGGCACTGCTTGAAGGTGGCCAACAATTGAAGTTGAATTTTTGGTATTTTGTGGACAAAGTTGTTATTAATGTAGTTATAACGGTTTGTTTGTGTAACTAAATTAATTTTTTGTCACATCATTATTAAAAAATATTAAAATATTACCTATTGCTAAATTTTGAGTTCGACTTGTAATTTTTATTGTCTTATATCACGTGTGTGTAAATTAGAATGCTTACTTAAAAACTATTGGATGTTTAGGCAAAGAGAGAATGTGACTTCGTTGGAAATTTGGTCACGATCGTATGCGTGATAAGGCCTAGAGCATCATGGGATAAAGCGTAGGAATGCACTGTTTCTTGTCACTGGCTATTTGCTGTCGAGGAGTTAAGATGTCAAATTACATTATATATTTCTTCGTTAGTTGATCATTTTCCTTTGCATTACCATGACGAATTCAAAGCCATTGGATTAAGTATTTCACTACACCGAGGAACAATTTTCTTAAAAAGGTAAATATTTGTTGCCATTTGATTGAATTTATTTCAAGTTGTTGGGTTTAATAACGAAGAATTAAGCAAATTATACCTATGACTTGAAACATTTATTTATTTGAAGAATTACCGTGTGGCATTTTGGTATATGCATGTTTACTAAAACGACGTATTGCATGCCTTTAATGAATTTAACATGGAACGAATTATCATGAAGTTGTAATTGTTTATGGTCCTTGTCCTCATGCATGGCTAAGTCCATAAAGTTGCCTATTTTAATGTCCGTCAGGTAAAGACAATTGACTTAACTTTAATGAGTTTAATTGTCAGAATTAAACTGAAGCTGAGTTTTCAAATAAAAGTGGACATGTCAATATATAATTAATTACCATCATTTCTATTTTGAGAGCTTTAACACTTACTGTGCATTGGCTTTGTGTTTTCCCATTGAAGGGGAAAATTATACGTAGTTCATGCCTGATAAATCTGATACTCACATTTTGAAAAACAAAGTTGGAATAATTCTCAACTCACTGACTTTTACCATTGTAATACAGTTTTAACCCCTTTTAACTTTTGATTGTACATTAATTGCTTTTGCCCATTTTGTTAGCCTAGTTCCGAATTCGAATTCATATTTACAACCATGTTTGGCTATTATGTATTGTTAAAGGCTGACTTTTGAAATAGTAAAAAAAGTGAAACGAATGTATAAATTTGTAAAGGGTAAAGGCGAAATAACTGTTGCTAGCACTACTCCTTTCTAGATATATTGTAGAATTTAAAAAGGGTCAGTCCTCTATCAGAATTAACAAATTAGAGGAGCGAAATTAACCCGAGCCACCTCTTGTATCCCTGCTAAAGGAAAGTGTTTGCACAATTATGTTTTTGCATAAAGCTGAACATATGGGGGCTTTTGTCTTTGTTAAGGATATGGTTAAGGTGAAGGAATTTGAGGATTGATACTTTTTTATTTTCTAAAGTCGTTGTGCATTTTCGGCAATTGTGTGATTAGATTGTAAAAAGTAAAAGGTTTACGAAGTTGGAGCATGTTGTAAGCAATGTTTAAATTATTTTTCGTATTCTCTCAATCTATACAGGGTGTTTCTAAACCCTATGCAGAAACTTTAAGGATGACTTCTACCAAACAAACGAAGGTTAGAATCTCCCATAAACTTGTGTCTGAATGCTTCCTAAGGGCACTGTGGCCCATCGAAGGTGGCCCCTAAAATCCAGTTCCGACCTAATATCTCGAAAACCGTTTGAGCCGCAGCAATAAGCCTTGGTATGCGAAATATTAGTAATAACAGCTATTATTCTACTGTATTAGCAGATTAGGGGGAGGTAGAAATGGGGAGGGCATATCCCCCACTCCTCTGTTTATCATTCAACGTCTTTTCAAGATTTAGATTAGGGGTTTGGATAACACCTCTGTAATGTGTGGTGCAGTGGCAACCCGGACCACCGCACTGTGACTGAGGTTGGCGCTAATGACCAAGTTGTCGACGCGCCATTAAGCCTCAATCCCCCCCCGTCTTTTCAAGTCGTCATACCAGATGTGGATTCTGCAGAAAGAGGTGCACAAAACGACCCTTTGGGGAAAATACGTAGGACCAACTGGTTTCAAGGTAAAGATAAATGGAAAAATGGATTGACAGAAAACAATGCGCAGTTCACTTTGAACGAACAAAACCTTGTTATAAGTAATTTACAGGTACCAAATGAGTTATGAGGATTTTCATCACATGATGTCAACCAGGAAGATCAATGGTCTCTGCCACCCCCTCCCCTAGGTCTCAGGGACAAACTTTATGCGAACGTCATGCACAGCACGAACATCAAGGCTGACGTTGTCAAGCAGAGTTACAAACAAATTACGGAACACTGCATTTAAATGAAGTTGTCAAAATGTCCTCCCTCAGCCTCAATGCATGCTTCCATGCATCGTCTCATTGACTGCCATACCTGTTCAAAGTTACCAGTAGTATTTCTTACCATTTCGAAATCAGCCACTATCCGCTCATGGAGTACCTCAACATTTGGTACTGGCTTTTTGTAGACAAGTGTCTTCAAATTCCCCCAAAGATAGAATTCATAAGGATTACAGTCTGGGTAACGTGCGGGCCAGGCAATGGGTGATCATCTGTCAATCCACCGATTAGGGTAGATATTCTCAGAAATTTCCGAACAACATTGCGAAAGTGTGCAGGAGCACCATCATGTATAAAATAGCCATGTTGCCTTACATGCAGTGGCACCTCCTCTAATAAACCAGGGAACTCATGTTGCAGGAAGTATAGGAAGTTTTCACCATTCAGAAATTCAGAAAGTTTTCACTATTAAATGATCCCCCAGTATTCTGCCCCATACATTCACAGAAAATGAATGCTGGTGTTTTGATTGCACAATTGCACGTGGATTTTCATATGCTCAGATGTGGTTATTATGAATGCTCCTAATACCATATCTCGTAAACTGGACCTAGTCTGTAAACAGAACCATAAGCATGAAAATGGGGCTCCTACACGCTGTCCTAATAGCCTTCGGCAGAATTCCAATCTTGGTGCATGATCTCGGTCTACCAGTGCCAGTGCCCGATGAATATGGTCTGGATGCAGGAGTTTTTCGTGTAGTGTTCTCCAAACAGTCGCGGGTGGACTCCTACTTTAGCAGTAATTTGTCTTGTGCTTGTTGATGGAGCAAGATTGACCATTTCCAGAATCTCTTCTTCAGCTTCAGGTATCCAAACGGTCTTAGGTCTTCCACCATCAGTATGGGAAGGGTGAACAGTACTATGCTTCCATGCTTCCTTGCACGGATGTAAATGTGTGTGGGTCAAGATCGCGACAGTTTGGAAACTTGAGCTTGGTAAAGATGTTGCACTTCATAGGCATTACCATTTCCAGGTCTATACATAAAATGAACATCGGCCATTTCCTCATTACTGTATGCAGGCATTACACTATGAACTTTGAATCGTACAAAGAACTGGCAACAAAAAAAAACTCGGACTTAAATAGTCACTTGAATCACACAAGGAACTCAAAACCAGTAAACTCAGATTTCACTGATGGAAATCATGCTAAGAACTCAAAACCCACAACCTCAGACTGAATGACTTGGAAAGTAATCATGCAATGACCTCAAAACAGATAAAGGCAGAATTGGAGATCAACTGGTTCCCGTGGATTGTTCAATAAAATTGAACCATGCAGCGTTTTTCGTCAATCCAATTGTCTTGAAACCGGTTGGTCCTACGGGTTTTCCACAAGAGGGTTGTTTTGTGTACCACTTTCTGGAGAATCCATTTCTGGGATTACAACGTGAAAAAGACGTTGAATGATAAACAGAAAGAGGGTTAGAAGTCACCCCCATTTCTAACCCTCTCTAGATAGATTTAATCTGCTGACACAGTGGGCTAATAGCTGTTATTACTATTATTTCACAAACTAGGGCTTATTGCTGTGGCTCAAATGGTTTCGGAGATATTAGGTTGGGACGAGGTTTAAAGGACAACCTTCAAGGCGCTGCACTGCCCTTAGGAAGCATTTCCGGACACATGTTTTATGGGACTTCATTTGTATGGTGGAAGTCATCCTTAAAGTTACTGTATAGGACTTAGAAACACCCTGTATAACTAGAATTGTAATATTTGTTTGTTTGTGTGTGTGTATGTCCCCATGAAAGTGTTGCACAACCGT
>JAHWFP010084140.1:0-10598 GCA_023313725.1 Lithobius niger
AAAGCCTTTACGGAAAATGTTAAAATTCCCTGACTTTCACTATATGTGTATCAAATTCCCTCGACTTTCCAAACTTGACTTATACTCACAATTCGATCACGCAAGCCAAAAGTCAAAGATTTTCAAAGGTTTTCACCTCGAAACTTGCGAATTTTCAACAACCTTTAATTACTGGTTGTTTTCTTCAGGCAGATAAGTTATGAATTTGAACCAAAGTAGAAATGCTGAGTCGACAGATTTTTCCGTATTCAAAACTATCAAGAAAGTACATTTTCTAGACTTGATAAATTACCTAAATTTTCCCAGTTATCCAGGTAGAATACCACCCTGTTAATTCTGCACTATCTTAGGTAGGAGACAAAGATAACTTATCATCACACAGGCGCACACATGTATTAGGGATCGGACGAATAGGGAAAAAGCTCCATAGCGGTTTTTACTCTGAAAATCCATCTCACTTGTAAAGTTTAGGACCAAAAACATGCACAATTTCAGAAAGGAGAATACCATACCAGTATTCCTTGCTAATTTTCTACAGACTGGGAACGTCTGTCCTCATCAGACAATGCTACATCTTGAAAACTGTTGTTTACATTCTCTTCATCTTTATCTTTTGAACACGGCGTTCCAAAATGGCGTGGCCTCCGGTACTTGTTAGGCTTACTGTTCCACTGATCTGTAAGAATACTTAAAAATTCTGCTCTCAGGAGAAAACGGGATTCCCGGGTTTGAGGGGAACGCTATTTTGGAACGCCGAGTTAAAAAGATAAAGATGAAGAGAATGTAAGCAACAGTTTTCAAGAGTGTAGTAGTGCCTGATGAGGACAGACGTTCCCGGTGTGTCGAAAATTCGCAAGGAATACTGGTATGGTATTCTCCTTTCTGAAATTTTGCGTGTTTTTGGTCCTAAACTTTACAAGAGCAAAAGCATATTCGAATATTTGCCAACAAAATATTCTAATATTCGTTCAAAATTGTTTTCCATGTTTCGCACTAACGCCCCCCAAAAAACAGTTTTTTATTAAATACCTTACCTAAGTTTTATTTAGTCTACTGGCAATGCAAAGCATACGTAATATAACTACAAGTTTAATTAAATCTGCTAGGCATGGCAACTTAGAAGGCATATACAAAGCAACGGCGCCCCCCCCCCACCTGAAATATGAATTGCTAAGTCCAGTATGGAATGAACATACTCGACCAAGGTGTCTTTCCCTTTCACTTATATTGAAGTTAATGTCTGCTATCAACTGGTTAGCATGGTCGTCATTGACGTCCCCATTCTTTAGTTTTTAAAAGTTTTAGGGAGAACTGCTGAGCACTTCCGTAATCTCAAACAACCTCACCACCCTCCCCTCCCCCTCTTGCAAGTGACAATCCAAAATGCATGGATTGTCATCTGGAAATTTTTGGGAAGGAAGGGGGAAGAGAAGGGAGCATAGTTTATGAACTGGCTGGGACTCAAGAAGCCCCAGGAAAACTTAAAAACCAAATTTAAAATTAAAAAAAACGTAAAATTTAACATTGTACTTTTATTTTGCGAATATTCGAATGGAATCTATCATATTCGAATATGCTCTTAACGAACGAACATTTGAATATTCATCCGACCCCTAAAATGTACGTCCTATGATGTCATTACCCTCACTTCAAATGATTTTACGTGATGTCATCCTACGGGTTCCACCCCCTCTCCCATTAAGCTCTGTGAATTCTACCAAATTTTGTGTAGATTCTATGTGATTCCAACCCGGGGCCCCCCCCCCCCCCCACACACACACAACACACACACACTGTGTCACTTCATTACCCCTCCATAACCCTTCATAACCGCTCCAGCACAATCAGTATTTCACAATCGTGCGCTAAATTTTATGTATCTTTTTCTTTTTTTTTTTCTAGTTGAAATACAGATTGTTACGTTGTCAATTTTCAAAGGCTCCCGACTGGGTCACATCCACATCTGCAACGACCCATCACCGACCATTTGGTTTATGGAGTCAAAGCTGCGCTAAAAGAAAAAACTTGGACGACGATCCAGGTGCAAGACCAAGGAAAATGGAGCTTATTGATATGGATGAATATGAGAGGATATCACCGAAAAGTGTGTTTGGAGGAAAAGGAATTACAGTCAACTTTCTTCTTAAGTTGCAAAAGAACTACGACTTAAGACCCGGATCCGTTAAAAATTGGTTTTGGAAGCGGAGGCATTTTGAAATGATTAGAATGCAGAAGTAAGATATTTTTACAGAATTGAAGGAAAGTTTACAGTAAACGCTCACCTGGAACTCAGAAATTATTCATCACGCTCACTGTCAAAATTAGGATACTGTCTGTATCTTGCAAATTTCCGACTGTAGCCTATATCAACAGTCTTCATCAGGCACAATCAACGAAAAATGACTCCTCTGGTCACAGTGACGGGTACACACCATAGAGTCACACTGGCAGGCGCCGGCGGCCCACCTGCGTTAGGGGCTCCGGCCCACCCACCAAATGCAAGCAAACTAAAAGCAAAGTCTTAAAACCATTGCTGAATATATTGGGTAGAAAGTTATGCATTTTGCATAACTTTTATGTGAATTCTCAAAAAAATTTTCAACGTATGGGAAGTACCCCTAGATCCCCCTTTGGGTCACACTATAGTCAATGTCCTCCAGCGCAGGGGCCCACCCACCTATACTACTGTGCCATGGGCCACCTTAGTCTGTACACGCCACTGTCTGGTTACATCTGTCGTTTTCGTCTGCTTGAAAAGAATGCCCACTGACTCCGACATTTACAAGGCAAGCTCACACAATTGACCTGGCCTCCTATATTTCCTAATTCCTATGCTGGGTCCAATACTGTATTTACAAATATTAACAAGGTCCAGGCTTTTTCTTCACTTGCTTCCCTCGTTCCATCTCCATTTGTACAATTGAGACCAGCGTAGTAAATATTTGACCCAGCATTGTAAATATAGAAGGCCAGGCCAATTGCATGAGCTTGCCTTGTAAATATCGGGGACCGTAGACCTTCTTTTTGAGCAGACGAAAAGACTGTTGATAACTTGATATACAGTCGAAAATTTGTAAGATACAGACAGTATCCTGGTTTTGAAAGTGAGCATTATAAATAATTTCCAAGTTTGAGGTGATTCTAGTGAGTTTCAATTGCAGTAGGCCTAAAGGTTTATTTTGTGACAGTAAACACTTATGTAACAGGGTTCAAATAAAAGGAACACGGTATTGCTTCTGTAACTTGGCTATCAATTGTTTTTGCTGGCTCTAAGGGTTACCCTAGAATTTCGCTACATCAAGGTTGATGCTCCCAGCTGGTGGAGGACAGATGCAATAGTAATTCAAGAACCACAAAAAAAAAGCCATGTTACTCAGAAAACAATGGGCTCTGTTGTTGCAGGCTTATCGCTTGGTACAACACTAATGGGGGAGGGGAGGTAGTAAGACCCGCAAAAAGAGGAGACCTTTCAAGATCCTCAAAAAAGGAGCCATGTCACTTTGGAAAACAATGGACTTCAAACAATACCTTCAACTTGTTCACTGTTCAGTCATGGCCAAAGAAGTATCATTTAGTAAAATTTCTGTTAAAAAAGTATAGATGTAATATTCACAACAAAATCTCGGTTTCAGAGAATTATTTACTAAGTGTTATACAATGAAACAGCTTTTTGAGGGATTCTGGCTAGCCTTGGTCTCTCATTTCGTAGTGATGTGTAGTTAGGGCAGCCCGTAGTTCTCCGGACGTTTGTAGCCCGAATCCCCACTAGTTAACAATGACTGCCAAAGACAGTGTTGGAGCAAATGCTTGCTAAAAATGAAACCGCTAATAGTGTTTCATGGAGGAAAATACCCCTCCCTTTCCACAGGGACCATTTTTTGTACGTAAAAAAGTTATTCGCAGACCAGCTAAAAATACTGTGCTTCCGGCATGACCCTAATAGTAACCTTGTTTAAGTTTGCAGAAAACGGTGTCAATTTGAAGGGAAGGGGAGATAGAACCTTGTAAGAAATGGAGTTGGGTCGGTGTACTTGGGAGCAAACTGTGTTTTGTCCCTCCTCTCACGTGCAGAAAATAACAGGTGCAAATGACTTAATTTTTAAAAGGATTTGTTTGCTCATTCTTTCTAAGGAATCGTGAAATAATTTCACTTCACAAGTACCAGTAGCAAATAAAAAAAAAAAGACGAGTATTATTTTGATTTAGAATTGCTTTATGACATTTGAATGTTTTCTTGTGTTTTAGCACCCTGCCGGAAGAATGGACTGTTCTGGGTACTGAACTAGCCGCAACCCACTTCATTGTTAGTTTACAAGGAGGAGTCCTGTTTTCTAACCAAAAAAAATGGTTGCGTAAGGAAGAAGATAAGGAACCGATCATTCCGAAAATTCCTACTCCGGGAGCCTTTATCGAGGCTATTGACTTAACAGGGACGGAAATTTTGTATGAAGGACTACGTCACTTTGGTAAGCTGTAGCCAGTGAAGGAAAAAATAAACAAGCCCACACGAACTCGTAATCTACATAATAATTATGTTGCACTGATCCAAGTACTCCATCGCTCCAAACTACAACTCTGTTCGTTAAACAATTACACGAACGTTTTCGTCATTCTTGGTGCACTTGTTATGTGTTTGTTGCCTTGCCTGGGTAATCAAACTTCTTCATGGTTGATGATTGTTGATGGGTAAAATGTAAGAATCCGTGTTTCAGCTAACCGGATGTAGTTTTAAACTAAATGAATTGAGGTACGTTGTACATTTCAAGGCTTTCAATAGAAAGGCTTATTTATTTCGTAGATATTGGCTTTCAGGGCAGAGCTGAGTTGTTTCTAAGTAGACATCAACAATCACTGTATGCGCAAGTGTTAGTACCTTTGTAAATGAAAAAAAAATACTTGTAACATTTTAGCGGTGCACATCACACAAAATATGACATTATCGGCAGGCTAAAGGTTGTCTCACAAAGACATTTATTTAGTTCTGGCGGAGCATTTGTTAGCCAAGATACGCAAAAATGCATTTGAAGAAATTAGAACCCTTTAGGAAATCCTCATTCAGTTTGTTTAGCATTATTAAAGTAGCATCACTGGAGTGGGTGGGGGATATGGAAAGAAAAATATTAGGAAGTTAGCCCATCACGTTTTGAATTAATATTGCCTTAGCCTTACTCATAATGGGACACATAAAGACAGCTTGAATAATGGTAACTAACCAACAAATTGCCGGCTTACTCATAAGAATCACAGGATGTGCTGATGTCCACTAAGCATAACCATACCAAAAGGTTTTCAAATAAACATGATTTGACGCTGCATGAACATACAAATGATAGACATGACTGAACCAATTTTTCGAACAGTGCATCCAATGCAGGCTTAAGCTATTAATATTGCCTAAATTTTCAGCACTGACTTATAGATTATTGCCTACTACAGTGTGAGCAGAAATTATCAAACTAAACACATCACTTTCTTTGGGTAAAGCATTTCAACCCAAACGCGTTAAGAAATCGACGATTCCATGAAACGCAGTAGGGGGAGAGCTGCCTCGCAAAGGCTTCGGACCACTTTTCTAGAGGAATAATCCAGTTGCCACACTATATAAATTGGGACTTTGGTTCCTGTATTCATCACCATGTTCACTGCTTAATCTTGCTTAAAAGTTGCTTACTGTACTAAGCACGCATGTAAAGATTCACATTGAATTTTAAATTTAAAAAATGTCACTGATAAATTTTGTTGTTGTTCTTATTAAAATGTCTGTTAAGCCTGACAACCAAACTACTGTATGGGTGTTGTCAGGATGTGCCCGGAACATCTCGAGATTTGCATTCTTGTTTTGGATGCTAAGTATTGTATAGGTAGTGCCATGCCCAAGTCATGAAGTATTTTCTAAAGAGAATATACCTTCATAATTTTCTAACGGTAATTAACCAATGGGTAGCAAGTAAACGGCTGCCACCAGCCAATCATGCCTCCTTAACCCAGTTAAAATGAGCACATGGTATTTTATCAGATAAAATTGTTAGCTGTCATAACGTAAGGATGCCACTACATTTAGTAGGCCTAAACCAGTTTCCAAACGAATACGACGTACCTCATAGTCACATGAGGCATAATTTAACTTTCCAGCAATGCACAATTAATTTTTGGTTACCATGGTAACAGAATGATCAGCCAGGATCAGTTCTAACGAAGTGTGTTAGGCATAATCGCGGCTAACATTTGAAGCGTGGTGGCAGAAGCAACTGCAATGCTTTAATTACTTAAGCATAAGTAATTTTTTTTTAATTTTTAAATAATTGTCTAAAAACATAGTAACGTTACGGTCATATTCTATTTTAAATCGAAGAAACAATATTTTCCACTAAAAATAAATCACGTACTGTATCTACTTTGGTTGGTGTGCCGTGACTGTTATTAATATTTGTCCTACAACAATTCACGGTGAGTTAGGCTACTTTTTCGGCAAGTTTGTGTTGGATCGTTGGGGAAGCAAAACTACTTAGGACACAGTACCGTATATTCTCATTTTAAATACCACTCGGGCATAGTATAAGTATCAATAAATGTTTTCAGCTCATCGTTACATTCCGAAGCTGATAAAAACTACTCGCACAAGTGCTGGGTATTTTTTCAGCTTCGCAATGAACTCGGGTTGAGAACATTTATCGATTAAAAATAACTCCGCCCTCGTGACATTATAACTGAAAAAAAAAAAGACAGCAAATAAGTCACGGCCAAAAACCGGCCACTACTTGTATTATTCGCGACTGACATCCTGGAAATCTTTCTAAGCTGAGCGGATGGTTATAATTGTTGTGTCGCGGGTGGGTGGTCCATAAGATTATTATTATGACTTAAAACAAACAATAGTTTAATATTTTATGTTCGTGTTCGTATTCGCAGTGTGAAATCCAATAATTGCCAGGTATTTATTTACCCACTGATACTCATACCAAAACAAGAAAAAATATAAGTCATGGTAGCAACACAAAGTATAAGTTACGCTGGCACCAAACTTTATTAGGAACCAAACGTCGTTTCAGATTTGTACTAGTGCCACAATTTATAGTTTTGTGCTTGTTTCGCTGATTTTCAGGATGTTTTTTTTAAATCGAGGTGCAGCTTTATATCCTGCTCGCTACTAACATACTGTACTTTAAATATCTGACTTTCTAACTTTTGTCATTACACTTGTAATAAATATCGTTTTGTCTACTATTTTATCATTTGTTAATTTCAGAGCGTCTAAATAAAGTACAAAGGCTGATTCTACGAAAGTGTCGCCACGTTGACGATTGGTTCTTGGACAGAATATCGTGCATTTTTAGGCATTCTCTAACACATCTGGACATCAGCGAATGCGATCAAATTACAGAGAAAGGCCTCGCAATTCTTCATAGGTTAAGGTGAGTTTGAAAATACGAAAGCAAACGGTACTTTGAAGGAGTTCGTTCTAACGTCGAAGAGTCAATAAAATATGCTCAATCTCAAACTATGGATATTTAGCACAAACTCTGCAAACTGTCGACAGTTGTAATCACTCTTATAAACTGACTTCATCACGCATTATTACACATTATTACATTAGTACAAGAACCATTGAAAAAAGGAGTTTGTCCTTGGGTTTCACAAGAGACCGTTTGGAGGACGCTGCATGAACAGCTCCTGTATCAATATCATCTTTAGCGGGTACAGGCACTGATAGATAGAGATCATGAACTGATGCTGGTCTGTCAATGGCTATTACAGCAGTGTGCTCAGTACCCACAATTTACATTGTTCTCACTGTTGTCGTTATTCAAAACTGGTGGCCGCTGGGGTCTCCAATATTTATTGGGCTGACTCCACCTTCTTGTTAGTCGCTTACGGAGGTCCACTCTTATAAGGTACGGGATCCCAGCGCCAATGGGGCCCAGCCATTATGTTTACATGTTCAAGTTCGCCAACTATTCGGGCATCTTTCGCTCCTAATCGATTTTGTGATGTGTCTGTATGGTGGACTGCAACGTATTCACTTAGCTGTAACTCCGCATATTGGCCATATGCTGTCCCACGCGATTCTGCACACCTTTTCTCGTCTCGCTGACATAAACGGCGCTGCATCCACCGCAAACTCCTGTCACTCCCTCCCTGTGTTTCGAACCTTCATCAACTTCTCTTCGGTCTCTTCTCAACTGCCTGATGAAGACAGTTGATGAGTAATTACAACGTCTAATGTCTGAATAGAACTGTCGAAAATTTGCAGAGTTGTGCTAAATTTCTGTAGTTTGAGGCTGAGCATACTTTATTGAGTTTGCAATTAAGGTGAGTGTATTGGTTGTTTTATTTTTTATTTTTAATATTCCACCTTTAACCCCTTCAGATCCAGGGATGCAAGTCAACACAAAAATATAAAAAACAAAACTATGTTGGACCTACAAGGGAAAAAATTAAGTTTTGTGCGGGTTCCCTGAGACATGCGAGAGAAGCGAGCCAAACCCTGCCGAGCGGTCAGGGCCGCCGTGGTCTGCGAGCCAAGAGGACCCGAGATAGAATTGTGTTACCGACTTAACGTACAAATGATATCTTCAGAGTAGATGTCCTGGCACTAAAAGTAAATAAATATCAATATTAAGGTTGATGATGGATTTAAGAAATTAAGGTTGATGATCGATTTGGATGCTGAGGTTACCTGTAGGATTGCTGTGGGCTCTCTTGTAAGAATAGAAGATTCAGACAACCATTATGTTTACATGTTCAAGTTGCAAGAGCTAGCCTCTGAGTGTCAGGCATCCAACCTGCTTTAGTCTAATCTTGGGTGGGGTGCATACACACAGATCTGTGGTTATGAACCATGTACATAGCAGAAGCATAGCATAGCATACGTCAGTGTCAGGGACATACATGCACACAAAAATGCAAAAAACGTAACTCAAGAATGAAAAGCAAGCTTCATCGGCTCACTCCTGGGGGAAGAAGTGAGGCAAGCAACAACCGAGTGGTGAGGGCCATGGTCTCTGAGCCAAGAGGGCCGAGAACACGAGATGGAATCGTGTTGCTAATCTGTCCTGTCTAAGAGTACTTCCTGTTACTGAATTAATTGAAAAAAAGGAGTTTGTCCTTGAATTTCATTGTTCCTACTGTTGTCGTTATTCAAAACTGGTGGCCGCAGAGGTCTCCAATATTTATTGGGCTGACTCCACCTTCTTGTTAGTCGCTTACAGAGGTCCACTCTTATACGGTACGGGATCCCGGCACCAGTGGGGCTCAGATATTCGCCTATTCGGGCATCTTTCGCTCCCAATCGATTTTGTGATGTGTCTGTACGGTGGACTGCAACGCATTCACTTCGCTCTAACTCCTCATACTGGCCATATGCTGTCCCACGCGATTCTGCACACCTTTTCTCGTCTCGCCGATATAAACGGCGCTGCACCCACTCGTTGGTAGTTTACAAATTAGAATAGTGTAAACTACTATAATTTTAAAGTTATGCGTCGTTAGAAGACTATCGATTCGATTATAGGTAGGTCCAGTTATATTCATAAGGGGAACCCGACAGCGAGGGAAACTTTTGATGGCTAGCGATTCTAATGCTCTCAGGTGTGATTCTTGTTTTGTGTTGGAGCATTAGAATCGCTAACCATCAAAAGTTTCTCTCGCTGTCGGGTTTCCCTTATAGAATGTAACTGGACCTACCTATAATCGAATCGATAGTCTTCTACAACGAGACATAACTTTAAAATTAGAACGCCAATAGAATATCAACGAACCCCTACAGATCGATCGAGGTGAACGGTTGAGCCACGCGCAAATGTCAGTGGTCGGTAAGGCTGCACTGATACCGAAACTGGATCGGATCGGCTGCCAATATTTTCGGTATCAGTATCGGATCGGTTTCGGTAACTTTCGCTGAAATATCGATAACTCTGCAACCGTTCTAGATTACGACACCGGGTTCGCAGCGTTTTGCTCAAGAAATCACAAGAGTATCGTCCTAGCTATGTTTTTGTTGGTTACTACTTAAAAAATTTTTATTTTAATAATTATTGGACTTTTGCAGAAAACTACACCACTGATGAAAAATTGGGGACAAAATTTTGGATATCGGTAACGGAATCGGCAAAATTTCTAAAACAGGTTCGGTATCAGTTGGTATCGGTACAGCCTTAGTGGTCGGAGAGCGCATGAAATTTTGTCGTAGCCGCAGCATGTAACGGAAGTAATAGTGTAAAGTTGTTTTGGATTCCTGATGAAGAGGATCGGAGCTTATCCTCGAAAATTCAAGTAGACTATATAAATTATAGACTCACAGGTGGTGCAAGAGCTACCAATTCGATCCTTAGTGATAATTTTGTTTTTATCCTTGAAAGCTCTCGATTCATTTGCCACATGCCGCCCAAGTATTAAACGAACTGTGCATTACCACGTCAGATAATTTCCGACAAAATGTTCCTATCTTCAGAGAGAAAAAAAATTGGGACATAGAAAACGTGAGTCGTGACCACTGACAAAATGTAAAAACTATTATTTTGCTGGTCAATGAGGATACAATTATTGAAACCTACTGTGATGTCCTAGGCGGGGACACACCTTAGCCCAGCGTGGGCACC
>JAHWFP010084141.1:2743-28712 GCA_023313725.1 Lithobius niger
CCAAGTTAATCGCACCGAATAACTTGGCTAATAGGATTAACCTTGGCGGCCTTTCCCTGGTTGAATGATATCACTACTTTGAAAGGCCGAACCTTTTTGTAAACTTGGCGGCTTCTCTGACCAGTTTTGGTTTTGGGTGGATATCACGACTTTCATAGGCCTGTGAATGACCAAAAATCCCACGATTTAATTGTCACCCCTCCCTTTTTTGTGTGGAGGTATTTTATTGTATGAATGTTCTCATTCATAAATTTCATATTTGTTATTGTCATTCAAATAAGTCCAAATAAATTAATAACAAGCGTAACAGTATGGTAATTGCAAGGACCTAATCAATTCCTACGGAGCGGTAGCAATCTTTTAGTTTCCATTTAACCTTCGAACTATTAGTAGGTGCGATTAACTTGGCTAATAGGATTAACCTTGGCGGCCTTTTCCTGGTTGAATATTATTCCGTGCGAATAACTTGCTAATAGGTTTAACTTTGGCGGTCTTTCCCTGGTTGAATGATATCACTACTTTGAAGGGCCGACCCTTCTTGGCAACTTGACAGCTGCTCTTATACCAGTTTTGGTTTTGGGTGGATATCACAACTTTCATAGGCCTGTGAATACAAAGAATTCCACTGTCTAATAGTGACCTCTACCTTTTTTGTCTGGAGTGTCTATAAATTTTCTAATTCATAATTCTTACGTTTGCTATTGCCCAATTAGCCGTTACACCAGCCAAATGGACATGGTTTGGCGTTTTGTATGCCCATGTTTCGCATGCTTAAGTCTACTTGATCCGATTTTTGAGCGCACTGGCTAACAAACGCTGATTTTCGTTCGCTTCGCTCACTCAATCAGCGCATGCCCATTCACTTGGCTCTCCCGAGGTAAACGTTAATCATTATGAACACATACTACAAACTCACGCAATGGTAAATGTTCATACAGTTCTAATATTCCGGTGGTAGACGAAGATTACTAAAACTAATCAACTCGTCAGCTGTTTAAAATTACTCGTCACTTACACTAGACTGCAAGAACAGTAAGTGTACACAAAATAAAATAAAATGTCCGCGTCACGTTATTGAGGACACTTTTTCTCCATAAATAACACGTTCCCACCTGTGCTGACGATGTGCATTTTGTTTCCTAATATTCTTTGCAGCAAAATTGTCCCTTTTATCGTGGTGTGGCAGATAATTCAGTTTGGATTCGTGTACCGTAAAAAAAAAGACCAAACCTTTGCAATAAAAGATATAGATATTCTGTCTCTTAGTGAACCACCTATTTGCAAAAACAGTGCATTCTGACAGTATAAGTACTGAAACGATAAGCGTGCAACACTTACGCATGTTATAATCTACTGTTGAATGACAATACAAACAATGGTTACAACAATAATTTTGCACTTACGAGCCACTTCAGGGCCACGTGCTTCTAGCTGCAACCTCATAATTTTAGTAAAAGGCACTTCCCCATATGACGCTTTACCTGTCTGCCGAAATTTAGATCTGGCAACTTTCCCTAACGAGCTGTAGACGTGTCGTTATACTCATGAGAATTAACATGGAAGCCTGCGGACTAGTTACTAGTTACATAGTCACCAGTAACACAAATCAACATTATTGAGGACACTTTTTCTCCATGAAGGACACGTTCCTACATTTTCGTGTTGACGTTTTCTTTGTTACTGGACCGAAGACACCAGTGATTCAAACGATTTGCAAAGATTTCTACCGCATGGGGAATTTACACCAGTATGCTAAAATCACGTATAAGTTGGTTTCAGTTAAAAGACACAGTCTGCTAGTGAGCCGCCATCTGATAACAATAATACTCTGACAATTAAGCTCCAACAACAATAAAACGTCTACTTGGCGGCGACACACTAGCGTGTGTCTAGATACAGTTTTACAACAAACTGAGCTAGGTGTTTAATTTCAAAGCCTGCTCGAAATTGGCAGCTATTAACGATAGAATGGTCTCTTTATTTCGTGGATCCAGGCTTTCAGAGCTCAGCGGAATTGTTTCAAAGTACCAACAGTTATTACCCCAATGTGCCCTCTTCTGTTGCTACAGGTAACACACATGAACTATTTCGAAGTTGACGGAAACACACACGGAGATTAACATACAGCAGGTGCTTGCATACTGAATGCTGACTTACTCAGTAATAGCATTTTTTTATGGATTCAATAAAACGCCGGTGTGTGTCTTTTTTGGGGCTGCGCCAAAATTTTGATGAAATGTCCTGTTAACCTTTAGTTACACGAATTAATTTCAGATACTTTTTTTAAGGATTGTTTGGGTAAGTAGTGGGATTGGAACCATCATTCACGTTGTTTGGACACGAGGCGAAGGGAAGGGGAATGAGAAGGGGAGATCACAATAAGTGCTTACTGAATGTGCACATCAAGCAGAAGAGGGAATACGGGAAGGTGCCGGGAGGAGATGGGTGTTATTTGAGGGGTAATAAATTTCTATTCGAACACCATGTGGACTGGGGAGAAAGGCTGAGTGATATACAAACCCGCCACTGCTGGACGGTGATTGGGGAGCCGGAGAGGAGGGAGTGTGTGCAGTTTGGGGGGGGGGGGGGGAGAAATTGAAAAAGATACGATGCGCCAGAGAGCTTGCAGTGGGGTGTGTGGTGGGGTGGCAGGGTGTTCGGGGAAGAAGGGGGAAGAACAAACACTGAGGGTTCCGGAGGAAGGGCTGGGCGGTATTCAAACCCTACACTGTTGGAGGGCGTGCGTTGGATTATGGGGGGGAGGGGGGGTTATTGAGGCTTAATGGCGCCTCGTCAGCCTGGTCATTAGCGGCACTTGGGGGACCAGGGACAGGATGGGGAGTGTGAGTTGGGGGTAGTCAGAAATTGAAAGCACCAGTTACTTTTTTAACACGACGAAACACCGGGAGAGGCTAACTCCACGCAATTCAATCACCGTGCAGCATGCACAGGTCCAGCTAGTGGGTTAAGTTTAGTTTTAAATCACGGTGGCGATAGGCAAAGAGGAAAAGAGTTAATAATTGTGATCAGACTTATTGTTATTGAGTCATGGAGTTAATTGTTATCAGACTTCAACTGACAAAAACCTGGCAGGAAAGATTAAGTTTTGTTTTGTACAAATTTAGCTGACGTTTCGGCTATAAACCTTTCAAGAACACACAGTTGGCCCTCAAAGGTAGAATGCTATATTTTGTGAGCACAATGAATTTTTTTAAGTCCTGTATCTGTTAGACGCTGATTTTGAGTGGGCGTCTTCTTGGTTGGGAGGCCGGTACTCTTATCACTGGTCTGTTGTTTGCTCCGTGTGACCCCTCACAAATCTCGCGTGTAAGGCTGACTTTTAAAATCGGGTCTTCTCCTTTTAACGATAACTAGTCAGGTGTCTCATAACTAAGTGGCCGGTTCAATCATGGCGTTGATGGTCTATGCTGCTAATCAATTTTCAGTTTAGTCACTCATTCTTCACTATTTTCATAAGTTCATGGATATCACCAGGAATCCAAACGACGAAAACTTAACTAGAATCCTTAACAAGTTTTGTTTTGTACATATTTAGTTGACGTTTCTGTATTAACTAAGACAGCTCTTCGGTTATGCAGGTAATGGTGTTGCAACAGTAGGAATGCAGGCAAACAGAACGGGCAACTACGATGTGATTTCAGCTTTTCTCCCCAAATTTGTACGAATTTTATGTCGGCATGTAGACTCCGTCTTCCAGCTGTTCCCCAACGACAATCTCAGTTACTCCTCGACAGGGGGCAAGCTTACCCGCCGGGATGGCTCTAGCCCCCGCCCCCTCCTTCTTCCCCTGTGGCACCACACCAGATAGACAGGGAGGAAAGGATAGGGGAGAGGGGAAGGCGAGGGTAGGGAGATGATTGGACATAAGGGAGAAAAGGTAGGGGGAAGATGGGAGGAAAAAGGAACCTTACAGGAAGTAGGTTGCCTCTTGCAGTAAATGTTCAGGCAACACATACAGAAAACTGGGAAACAACCACAGCCGAAACAAAACCTGGGCGCAGCCGGGTGTGATGTTAGTTACTGATAAATACGCGTGAAAAATATCACCCGTCCTACGATGGCTCAGACACACGGACATTTAAAAGCGTTTTCAGTAGCCATCGAGGAAGCAACAATACGGAAGCAGCCAGAGGTCTTAGGGCGCATTTACGCAAGGACTCGCCTTTGCATTCTCGCAGCTAGAATTCAATCGCGATTGCAAAGGTGTCGTTGCCATGGTAACAACGCTACCTGGATTAGCTAAATCCGACATCGTTTGAATATGTGCTTGCAGTCTTACAATCCGTGACAATAACATAAAGAGTTCCTCATGACGAAATAATTTTCCAGACACTTCAGAACTCACGTTATTGGCTGTTTTCGTTGCGAGGCGGCAGACATAAAATCGCCGCTATGTTGGAATTTTAAGTGATTTCTAGCTTCTAGCTGCGAGAATGCAAAGGCGAGTGGTTGCATAAACGTTCCCTTATTGTTGTTTCCTAGAACTATACGAAAACCGATTATCAAGGTTTACTGCTGCAAAACGAATGTCGTGACAAAAAGCCTCTTAAAGAAGCATAAAAATAGAAATAAAGAATAGTACGTGCACACTTCACTTAGCCAATACAAAACGAATGTTTTCTTATAACAGTGACTAAGGGGTAGTTGCCATGTAAACGTAGCTGCTCCATTATTGCAACAAAGTAAGATTATTTGAGTAAGATTATTTGGTCAGATGAACAGGAGTGGTTAACACTCGTTAAAACCCCTTGAACCCTTTGATTAGTTGAGTACAGCCATATTATTGGAACTGCCAACGATATGCTATTATAATGATATTGAAAATGCTATTAAAACTATCATAGTTAGGAATAAATTTTCCTCATTTTGCCAATGGTCCTCTGATAAGTGACTTTTGGTCGATTCTAGACACACGCTAGTGTGTCGCCGCCAAGTAACAGTAGATCATCCCATTGTAGACATCCGATTGTTAAAAATTGATTGTTAATGATAAAAAGGCGGCTCACTAGCAGACATGTGACTGAATGAATGAATGAATTAATTTATTCGGGAGCCTCGGCCCACAGCCACATACCCCCTACACATCTCTAAAGTAATCCAACAGACTTGTGTCTGTTAATTGTAAGCAACTGAAAGCATATTTTGGCATGCTGAGGATAAATCCCAATGCGACAGAAATGTTTCAAATTGCGGAAAATGTAAGAGGAAGGGTCAGAGATTAAGAAAAACTAAAATTTAAAGGATGAGTGTCCACCAATCATAGAGAAAAAGATGCGTGAATAACGTTGTTTTTATGTTAATGTCCAGTTAGCTAGCTAATAAGATTTTTCCCATGTTAAATCCCATAGACTTTTTGCTCATGGCTAGCGCAAAATTGCGAAGGCCTATGTACCTGAACTTTTTTACACTGATGCTTGGTGATCTAAGGATGGTCCTTTTGTTGGTTTGGGGGTTGTAGGGGTCAGGACAAATGCGTGGGAGGGTTTTGAAATTTGCCACCGGCGAATTTAAATTTCGTTTTTTTTTCCAAGTTGCAACCAACGACTTTAAGCAACAATGGCTTGAACAATCAAGACTGGTCCTTAGATTTATTGGAAAAGCCTGGACGAACTAAAAACTGAACTGTAACGAATGACAAAATAAAGAAACATTAACGTTGCCGTGGATTGCGTAAGAATAAAGGGATACACGTTAGATGATGGTTACGCAACAATACGAGCATACACGAGCTAATGGTTTTTTTTGTTAATAACCCCCCAAAAAATGCTTCGCGTTGTGCTGTTTTAGTAACAGCTACCTTCGGGGGTTTCTGCATGACTAAATGTGAACTAAATCTTGAAAAATTAAGGGGAAGTTGCAGGAATAAACAAAACAACTGAAGGGGATGCGCTGATTCAGTGAGCGAAGCGAACGAAATCAGCGATTGTTAGTCAGTGTGTGCAAAAACGAGATTGAAGCATCCTAAACAGACGGTGTAACCTTATGTACGTTCACAGTCCTATGAAAGTTGTGATATCCACCCAAAACCAAAACTGGTAGAAAAACGCGCCAAGTTTCCAAAAACGGTCGGCCTTTGAAGGTAGTGATATCATTCCACCAGGGAAAGGCCGCCAAGGTTAATCCTATTAGCCAAGTTAATCGCACCGAATAATACTTTGGACGTTAAATGAAAACTTGAAGATTGCTACCGCTAGCGGTAGCAATCTTCAAGTTTTCATTTAACTTTCGAACTATTAGTAGGTGCGATTAACTTGGCTAATATGATTAACCTTGGCGGCCTTTCCCTGGTGGAATGATATCACTACCTTCAAAGGCCGACCGTTTTTTAGAAATTTGGCGGGTTTTTCTACCAGTTTTGGTTTTGGGTGGATTTTCTCTAACACCATCGTTGAAGTAAAAGACACATCTTCGGCGTACCTCTCAGACGAATTAAGACACATGTGTCACCCCAAGCAACACAATGCCAGACATGACATTATTGAGGTTCAACTCATTGTTAGCGATTATAGTAGGGCGACCATTAGCGCAGTGTCTATTCTCTGAAGACATAATTGTATTGTTAACGGGACTGTGGAGAAAAAGATTAACATAAAGAAAAAACAATGTTTACGATTGTGGCACTTGCCCTGCATGGAAACCTATGTGACTTAAACCGTATTTAAAGTAATACAGCTGACTACTGAATAGCTACCCATGTACTACTATTTTTACTCCATGTTAATTTCCATAGACCTTCTAGCCAGGCCTACAGCATACACCAATTTGTCTGCGGCAATTAAATTTGTATACGAGTTGGGGTGTATGGTAGTTACGTGTCTTTTTTAATTTTAGGTGCTAAGATTCACGCGAATATGGGCTGGTATGAAGGCCCGTTACACGGACGGGCGCATAGGTAAGAAAATATTGTTGTAACCATTGTTAGTATAGTTGGTGGCATCTGTTCATGTGTCGGTATGGTTACCCTTGACCATGAGATCTTCTATGAGATAACTGTATCGAACTATGAAACATTTTGCGACTGTTGGTAGGTTGTTGTACTACGATTGAGGTTTTCAAAATTTTACACTGATGAATGGTAATATGAGGTAAGAGCCTAGTTTAAAATAGATTTTGCATTACAAACAAAAATGTCAAGTGTTTTGCGTAAAAAGGTCTATAATGATTGAAGTTTCACTGTACTTGCTAATATGTACACGGATAAAACTTTATGATTTTTAATTTAAATGATCGAATTACAATTCAGAAAACTGCATCTTTTGAAGTATCGTTGCACTTTATGAATGAAAACTATCCTTAAAGCACAACAGCACCTTAACAGATGCGATTTTCTGAATTGTACTTTTGATTATTTAAATTTTAAAATCATCAATTTTTATCCGTGTGCCATTTTTTCAAGTAAAGTGAAAATTCAATTATATAACCTTTTTTTTTTACGATACAATTGACGTGTTTGTTTGTAATCCGTGAAGCTTTTTCATGGAATGAAGCAATGTCAACTAAAAACTGGAAAATCTGGAATCAACGTTACTTTAAAATTACATCAAACAGCAAGTATTAGCGAACTAATTCGTAATACGGATAATGATGGCATTGCTAGCGAATAACAGCAGGAAGGCCGGGAGTGGGGGGGGGGGGAGTCTGTATTTTTATTAATAAACTCCGTACACAGGATCACACTCATCTGCAGTAAAATGGGGAGAATCTAGTCCTGCCAACCTGGGGCAGAACATAGTTCTGAAGAATTTACGGTCCTTCAGCTCTCTTTTAATTTTCATACCCCAATTTGGCTGCAACAAGGTCCATGGAAAGCCTCCTACTTTTGTTAAAGACTCTACTAGTAAGTAGCGAATAGCATACGTCTATAACTAAGAAGATGAAAACGGTAAAATAGTCCAAGTCGTTTATTTAGTTAATGTTGTTTCATTCTGCATTAAGTTGTGAAACAAATAAAGTTCATCCCCTCAGTTACTTTATCTCTCACGTTAAACGTAGGAGGCTCAGTAGTGCATTAAACATAACAAACGTTCCTAACTACCAGGGTTGCCATGCAAGATAATGTCACAGCATTGCGTTACTTAATGCATATCCTATTCATAGGAACCATTGGAGTACTTCAGATGTCCATTAGCAGACAAGAAAGTGTTGTCTATTACTTCTTTCAGTAGGCATGGCCGAAACAATTAGGTTAAATAACATAAGGCCTAATTTCGAAGCGCAATGGCGGCATTGCTTTGCTTACGACAACAGTGAAGGTTGCTCTTCCTTCAAAAACTCGTCAACGACTAACTTAAATATTTGCCCTCCACGCTACGAATTAAAGCGAGAGCAAAAATAGTAATAACAATGATGACGTTGATGAACAAGGGAACAACATTGAATTAGGGAGAAATCGTTAGTTTAGGCATTAAAATATTTTAAGACCAGACATTTGAGTCGATAAACAAATCGAGCATTGTTGCTACATTTCATTGTTAGACAAAATCGTTTATCAAGAAGGCACTGCAGTGCGTCAGTCAAGTACAAGTTGCTTGAGTGCCTTAGCATTACCCTGAACAACAATAAATGTTTGTGAAAAACTAATCAACGGGAGTTAAATGTGAGAACATTGTTAGGGCTTAGTCACACCATCCCACAATACCCTACGTCCTTGGCAATGCAGTTAGGTTGGTTTTTAAGCATACTACTCTTTTTGCTCTCGCTTAAATTCTTAGCGTGGGGGCAAATATTTAAGTTAGTCGTTCACGAATTTTTGAAGGAAGGGCAAGCTTCACTGTTGCCCTACGTAAAGCAATGCCACCATTTTGCTTTGAAGTTAGGCCTTATGTTATTTAGCCGAATTGCCTCAGCCATGCCTACTCAAAGAAATTATATACATTTTTTTGTCTGCTGATTAACATCTGCAGTAAATAAGCTTTTACAGCTTGGGTAATGGTTAACAATCAAATATAAATTGTTAACAAATCAATTAAATAGTGAAAATATTAGTTGGTATTAAAAAATCTTGAAAACTTAATTGTAGTGTAATTAGTATTTTAAATGCAAGATAAATATTAGTGAATTTGAGCCTTAATCTCATCAAATCGAACATCCATCAAAGGCCACCACAGTCCCATCAAACGTCTGGAGTTTGAACTCATTGTGAAAGTACAGTAACCTTTCTCTGGATACTGGTCTAGTTAATTCATCAGCCATGACTGGTACTCCTGGTTTATAAGTAAGTACAATAAGGTCTTTTTCTACCAAATCCCTTATGTACCAGACAGTGCGAGCGAAATGCTACGTTCTGGAACTAGACCAGTATTCACTAGACCAGTAGCCCTCTGGCTATCAGAATATAAAACAGACTAGCCGAAAATTAAGTGTGAAAACTTTAAATTATTCTAGTATTCGTCGCGTCCATTTCACATCCTTGCAGCACTTCGTTATCACCATAAACTCGGCTTTGGCACAGCTTAGGGTCACCATCTTTTGCCTAGCCAACTGCAAAACAATGAGGCTACCCTCTACTTTTACTGTAAACCCGGAAAAGCCTCTGGTATCTTCAGGTTTCCCCAAATTGCATCAGAATAACCTACTTGGCTATTATATTTTTCCCGTGGAAATGATAATGTGTAACGAGCTGCACGTTTTAGATGTCAAACAATTCTATTAGCAGCCATCCAATGCAACTGTGTGGGGAAACTATTATATGTGGGAAGATTTACTATCATGTGTGAGATATCAGGCCGACTTTGACCTGCTCAGAACAATATTGCTACAATAAGAGATTGGCACTCGTTGGCATTGCAAGGCAGCAACTGGTCGCAGATGTCAACATTTTGCAATATGAGAGAAGGGGGGGGGGGGGATTGAGAGAAGGGGCAAAGACAGCCTTGCAATTTTCCATCTTATTAGTTTTAAGGATTTTCTGGATGAAAGTGCCCTGTGAGAGATATATTCCTTCCTGGGTCACTTCAATCAATAAATCTAAATACACGGGCTTTATGAGTTGCTATGGTGGTAGATGTTTTCCAATGACATTCAGCGATTTGAGTGAGTGCATAAGAACTCCCGAAACATATAAAATCCACGTGCATGGCCATCAAAAGTAGCTTATCCTCTGAAACTTATTGAACACGCAGGGGTCAAGCTTGTCTCCAGGAATCCGCATTTAAGAACCGCCTCTTTCATGGCCAGGTACCATCTAAGTCTTGGCAATATTTTAAGCCATAAATCGAGTTTTTTTGTGTAGACATTCGGCCTACCAGAGAGCTACCTAAGAATTCCACTACTCGTCAACAAATGTATGAGGCAGTTGATGGAGCCATGTAAATGAGCTGAGCAGATATCGTGGTGCAAAAGCTATGCTGCCGATATACTGTCAGAGCAAGCATTGACCATAGCGATGCAATTCTCATCACAGGAGACGAAATATCATCAAAATCTTCCCCTGCTCATATGGAACCACCACAAGCTACTAACCTGGCCTTAAATTTTTGTAACAAGCAATTTTTGTTAAATTTTCATATTTTATGTCCCCACCAGGGTGTTCTAAATGTCCCATACCTCCATCCGCTCATACACCTGAATTTCTTCTTCCAAAACCGTGCACCAGGGTAGGCACAAGCGTCCTTATAGCATGAAAGTATAGGGGATCTGTAGTCAACCCTAGTATGGAAGCACCATATATCTTGAACAGACCATCGTTAGCTGGTCAAACATTTGCAGAGCCAAGAACAGATTTTCTCCTGCCTAATTAGATTTTAAAGATGGTATAATCACTACAGGGCTCTCTTCAGAATCGACATCAGACCAATCACTGTCACCATCGTCTTGTATTACATTAGTGTTATAGAGAAGAAGTACCCCCAAAGTGAAAAATTGGGACGAAGGTAATTTCCTTTTGGTAATAAGGAAGCAGATATATTAATGGCATCACGTTCATTGTGTGCATCTCTATCTGATAGAGTTAGGGAGCCTTGTACCCAGAGTGAGGTTATGCATAGTAGGCCTTTGGGGCAAATGGGGAGGCCTTCACATTAACATCTCTCAGTTTACTGTTTGTAGTCTCGCCATGAGTTACTGATAGACAATTATTATCTCTATAGATGTTTCATAACCAGCAGCAACATTTTATAATTACGATTTGATGTATGCGAAGATAACTTTGCTTGTTTCCACGTCCTTAGTCTAAATCAGGGAGATTTTCCCCCTGACGTTATTTTATCTGGGAACTGCTGTGAATTAGCTTTACTTTTTTTTAACGTTATATTTGTATTATTAACAATTAGTATGAAAGCATTGTTAGCTGGCCAACTTATTCCAATTATTGTTCCTTGTAATTTCTTCCTTCTATAGTATGAATGCCAGGCTGCCCTTAAGGGCTACCGCTAATTTTCTAGCAACCTTTAGGGTTTAAAATGCTATCATTAGTGTGGTTCCCAAGATGAATTCGACCATGTGGACTGTGGTATTCATCAGAGAAGAATAATTATTGCCTGGCTTCCTTGGTGTTAATCCTGTGAGATTTGATGGAATATGGGACTCGATGTTTGAAGGCCCTGCGTAATTCCCCAGCGATAGATAAGTTTCCCAGTGCTAATACTTGGTGAGCAACTTACCTTACCTAATCATTTAAGCCATAAAGCCACGCTAGACGAATTATAAAGCTGTATGCCTGATATACCATACGTGACAATATAGTTAAAACGTAACACAAGGAAATAAGGGAGGGAAGTTCATCCAACTAATCCCCTCTACAACACAAAGTGCGGTTCCCACAATGACTTTCTCTTTCTTTGGCATAACAGGGTGTAACAATGGTATTTATAGCACTGCAATTAATTAGGCATAACGATCCACGACTCGGACCTCTGTCAGGGATTAGGTTAGGTGGGGATGGTATGGGGCTGTTGATCTCAAAAACGCTCTGACTACCCCCTACCTATTCCATACACAATGGTAGCATAGACCTGGTTTAATTTGCCGTAAAGGTACAAAGGTGCTAGGCAGTGTTAACCTATCCTTCATGACGAATGTGCAATGTATAAAGACATTCGTAAATGCCCTCTTTAAAAGTGCTACTTGGGCTACTTATCCAGTATTGTGAATGTAACTTCGGTGAATGCCCACTTACAATTAAAACCTGGGCAAACCTAATTTTATATCCTGATTTTACAAAACTCGTGCTATTATACGAAACACAACTTGACCACGATTACGAATGACACCTATCCTTTTACCGGTTCGGAACCTTCATGTGCTACTTGTTTCCCATCTGTATCTGACCGTTTCATAACATCAAATACAATCCCAGCCATTTTTATTCCTGACGAAAAGTATAATAAAAGCTCCTTTGAACCTCCTTCAAGCACCTACTCCAACAAGACGTGTATTTTGTCCAAAGGACGGCTCATCGTATCCAATTATCAGTTAAGGTTACCACCTTATCACCTACACAGTTCAATTAGACCCAAAGTCACCATTTTGGGATAAACTTCAAACTCAATCAAACTGCACAGAACAACTCTAGTCCAAAATTGCTCCATAGACTCACACTCCGCTTGTGTCCCAGTGTTCTGGATTGGATAAATACTAAGCCTGGTCCCTTACTACCCATAGGAGGCGGATGGGGTAATACTAAGTTCTCTTGACCCTGTGTTCAGTGCTATCCAACTCGACCAACTTGTCGCCCAATATATTTTTAACTCCTGAATTTTTAGTAATCTTTAGTACCTCTAATAGAACCTAGGATTGAATTCGTCCAAAAGCACTTCCCAGCTACGGAGGGGGGGGGGGTGTCAGAGACATTTCCCCCCTGACATTATGTTATTTGGGAACTGCTGTGGATTGGCTTCACTTTCCTTTAACGTTGCATTTGTATTAATAACAATTAGCATGTAAGCGTTGTTTATCTGACCAACTTGTTCCATTTACTGTTCCTTGTATGGTATGGATGCTGGCAGCCGTTAAGGGCTACCGCTAATTTCCTAGTAACCTTTAGAGTTTAAAATCCCTATCGTTAGTGTGGTTCCCAAGATGCATCCGACCATGTGGACAGTGGTATTCATCACAAAAGAATTAGTGCCTTGCTTCCTTGGTGTTATTCCTTGGAGATTACCGGTGTATGATAAAATTTAAATTGTAACTAATATTAATGATAAAGAATAAATTTCTGGTAATGGAGCAACGATTAAACAAGAAACATGTGACTCAAGTAATTTAGTATGATTTGTGTGTAGACTTCTACATGTAAAACTAGTTATCTTTACCTTGTGGCACGATTCTCCTAGTAACCCATAACTCCTAGTTATTGTACGTGTAAGAAAAAGATTTTTGGTGGGATATGGCTTGTAAGAATATTCAGTGGTTGTCATCTGCTTCTTATGACGTAGTTCCACGGATACGCCACCAAATCCTAGTTTTAGTCTTCGTTGAGTCTAGTACAGTATGACACATTTATGACGTACACATTTTGCTGTTGTAGCCTAGCTTTAATAATATACGGATTGAAGTGTAAAACAGCTTAAATTAAAGGTACACATGTGAAGTTTTCGTGGGTACATTATTCATTAACGACTATGCTGATTGCAAATTAAAACGTGCTCTAGATGGCCGCCGTGCTGTTTGCAACACTCCCTTAATCGACTTAGAAAATTGTCCATCACATTTTGTAACGTTAAAACTGTGATTTTGTTGGTTTCGTATTGAATGTTGGCTTACATTGCGTCTATAGTGCTTGGTTTGGGATGATATACACGGCCTTTAAAATATTCGCACAAAAAGTAATCGCAGGGAATGAGGTCAGGGCTTCTTGTCACCAGATGTTGACAGTGCAGCGTGAGATGAGGCGGTCATCAAAATGTTCAGCAAGAAATGCAAGAACCGAATCAGCACAGTGTGGAGTGGCACCAACCTGCATAAGGAAGTGGTCCTCTAAATATCAACTTTTAGCTTGTGCAGCTGGAATGAATTGTGCTTGAAGCATTTGCCTGTAATTACATTGATTTACAGTTTCATCAAAACAAAAAGGGCCGATTATTCCCCGACTTGTCATGGCGCACCAAGCTGTAACCTTTTCCGGATGAAGAGGTTGTTCAACGTATTGATGTTGATTTTCTTCACCCCAAAATCACATTGTATGCCTGTTGACATGCCCACTGAGCGTGAAGTTGGCCTCGTCAGTGAAAATGATAGTGTTCTGAAACTCAGGGTCGTCTTCCAGTCGTTCTAACCAAAATTTTGCAAAGTCGTTTTTTGTTTCTGTGTCTAATTCTGAGATTTCTCCAAAATCTGTATCTTGTACAGAAACATGTGCACTGTGCAGATCGTGTTTTAAGATTCGTCTTACTGTTTCCCTGTTTAAACCAGTCTCTTGAGCAGCGCGGCACAGAGATTTTATTGGACTACGGGTAACAGTTTCATGAACAAGTTTCACAGTTTCTGCTGTGCGGCTTGTTAAGATTTGGTTTGGTTTGTTTTTTCTTATGGATCCAGACGTTTCGTGTGTTTCGTTGTTTTGACTTTGTATCGTTGTTGACTTGTAGGGCAGATGGCCTGTGGAAGGCTACCATCCTTGAAATTAAATAAATAAATAAAATCCAGACGTTTTCTATTTGAACGCTAATCTCTGGATGGTTGGCCGGGTCAGAGTTTTCTTTAGTTTAACTCTGAATTGTTTGGTGTATGCTCGGCGGGTGGGATTGACTTTGTTTCATTAAATTTGTCAACAATCCAAACTCGCTGTTCGATTGAGTAAACGTCAGCCATGATGCGTGCAGCGATACTCTCGTCGCGTGTCCTAGTACGCTTTTCAGATTTACTCTCAACCCAGTGTAGCTAAAACCTTCACAAAACATACTTTCTCTTGCTGTATGATTATGACATCTGTGGTAGTTGGCGTATTCTGAGCGATCATTTGAAATGAGTACAACATAAATTTGTCATACTGTATAATAATAATTTCTGCTTCAGGTCTGATCTATATTTTAGCAACAAAGTTTAGTTTCTAATAATTTATTAGCCTTCCTGCTTATGCGCTTTTGTGTGTCCATGTAAAACCTGTAAATTCTGTCAATATCTTTGAGATTACAATCAAATTTCGCATACTTTAAAAAATACGAGTTCCATGATTAGTTCCTATTTAGAAAAAGTTTATTTCTTCATGATATATGCACAGAGCTCAAAATATTTAACTTCCTAATTTCAATTCATTAACATTTTATCACTTTAGTGAAAATGTCTGCCTTGTTTTAATTTGGTTAAGAAGTGAACAACTGAACAAACCAATTTTCTATTTAAAAGAAAACATTTTATTTTTTATTTGTAAAGATTGCATTGTGGACTATGCTCTCAGTATGAGGCATGAATGACCTTCGAAGCATTCGATCGCTTACGTCTTTATACGATTTTGACAGATTGCAGTAACAAAAATACTGCAAACCAAAGTAAGTAATTCAGCATACACTCATTTTTAGTATCACAATCCCCAATATAGTGTTATTATCGGTTGTTACAATCACTTGCTTAGTCAGGGCCATTTCAATGGATAATAGGTTGGGGAGAGACGTCCCATTTATCAGCTCCAACCTGTGTTATCCAGCCCATTTTCACAACCACCAAAAATTCTTTCTGGAGTGACCCAGCTTAGTCATCAAGGGGTCAGTGAGTGGTGTAACTTCGAACACTCAGATTCACGGCTCCACGTCTTAAGCTGAAGAATTTATGTTGTTTTAGTGCCTGTAATTGCTTTTTCGAAAGTACGTGCTCTGCATTTCAAACAGAGCTTCACTTTCAAGTTATTATTCTATTTTACTAATCTTCCAAGATTTTCATTAAGTTAACCAAAATTAAGAATTCAAAAAGGAAACATTGGCACGATTCCTCTACAAATTTCGTTTTGGAAAGAATAAATTGACATGTCTACATTAATTGACAAAATCTTTTAAATCATGGTGGCAGTTGGCTAATAGATATAGAACAATTTCGAATAAAACAACAAGGTAACTTCAATTTCTCCTACTTGGCACAAAGTTTAGGGACCACCGGCCACCACTTTACATAGCCTTGCGGTCACTGATCGTTTTTAAGCATGTATGTGCCAATTGATACTTTTACCTCTAATTCTGCAATTTGGAGTCCTCCTTGGGTGAATTCCGTTTTTAAACTATAATTGGTTTGTAACCAATAAATAGCATAAAACCAAAGCCTCCTCCTGTTTTATGCTATACAAATTTTAACACTACAAGAAGCTTCTTTTGAATCAAACAGGCCTGGCTGTTTGCACCATTCATCTTTTTCATGTTTTTTTTTTGGTTATTGGTTTTAGCTATGATAATAATAGCAATAATAAAATAAAAAATATTAATAATAATTATTTGACACCAAAAACCAAAAACGGCAAGAATAGGTCGAAGTTAAGGCTACCACTAATATCGTACCAGAAAATTACGTAAGATAGGATATAAGGTAAAAGAATTCAATATCAAACATATTTTGTCTAGGCGAAAAGATTTGTGTGGTAAGTTTTACAGTAGTACGTGTTGAATGTAGTCACTGCAGAACTCTGGACGTTTCAGATGTTATTTTAAAACATTCGCTATTAAAAAATCGACTGAACACATCAGCTAGGGGGCTATAATAATGTATTTACCCAAAGCGTTCCAAATTGTAGGAATATGACTGCTAAAAAACTACATCCTGCAATTTAATTAAAACTGGGAATTGCCTGTTTCAGACTTTCCCCTAGTTCTAGATTGGCTTTTCCACCTCAAAAGAAAAGGAAGTGCAACTGACAGTTGGCTATGAATTATTCTGTAAGTCAAAATTATGTACGCTTTGAGTCTGCAAAGCTAGTCTTTTTTTTACAAATTCTAAACATTGAATATTCGGTTCCCTAACATTCCACCCATGGATTTGGTAAATCGTCTCTGGACCGCCTCACGTTGGTCAATGTCTTTCAAAGGCTGGGTAACCAGACCTGACACACATTATGATTGTTCGTAGTAAGTGTGATACATCTAGGTCATTTGGATAATTAATGTTACAACAATAATAAATGGTAATAAATGGGTAGATTTTGTTTTCCTCAATCAAGTTATGAGGCTTAGTACCAACCCATCACTTATAGCATAATCCAAGGTGAACCACAGTCAGTAGGTGCATATAAATTAGAGTGTATCATTAAATTTATGAATGTTCACATGCCTTTTTCCTCATATGCTTCTCTTTCCGTAATATTGGACATTTTGCACATTTATTCCGCACGCTTGCTTCATACAATTCCGTTCTGTCGACTATCACATTCACTTATTAATAATAAATTAAATTATAGCGTGTGATACATCTGCCAATCACTCATGAATTTAACGCCCTACACCGTTTATCGACTTTGTCTGTTATAGGAAGCATTAATTTTTAATTTAATTGATCCAAACCACCAACACCAAATTCGAGCACGTGGTAGTGGGAATGTTGCTAAGAAATAGGACAGAATCAACAACACAATTCTCCCAAGGCATATAAGTTGTTTGGCTCATTGTGTAGATGTATGCTGTCTCCTGCAGTACTATATTTTAACCGAAGTAGCAACAACAAATCAATGACCAAAACAAAGAAAGCATTACTGAAATTGGCAATTGGCAAGTGTATGTCTCTGATATAACCACAGCATATCTAAAGTTCAGCTTGGTTCAAAAAGAATTTGATTACCAGGTCAGTACCCATCATAATATTAATTTTGTGGTATATTTGACACTCGGGTTATATTGCAAAGCCGAACACCGAAATATACCTGCTATATTGCACGGCACGATCGAGTGTAAATTCCCCCAAATTATAAATGAAGCGAGGAGGAAAGTGGCACTGCATCAGATCCAGTGTAGTGGGACATACAAAAAGCTCCTAACCTAATAACGAATCGAGGCAATACGGTGGATTCGTGTTCCAGTTAACTTCGTAACGAAACGTACAAGGAAAGTTAGGCATTAGGTTAGGGGTGGGGACCTTCTCTTCAAGCTACACTGTCCATACAGAGGTCCTGGATAAAACTCTGGATTTTTTTTTGGCTAGTCTACAGTTCACAATAACAGTCAAATTCATGTTTGGCGATCACTATTGGGGATTTATTCGGAAAGCACATGAGTTTCACATTCACTTAAACATTGCATCAGTTAGACTAGTTCCTTGGTAAACATTAGTTCATAGGAGGTTTTGCTGTTCGTTCTGAGTTCTACAATGGCAGCGTACATGCTGGGTAAAACAGTGCCAGTTCCTAGTTGCAGAATACTTATCTTTGGGGCGTTCATATCCTTCAGGCGTCTGCAAACCATTTTATTCATTGTAAAATCCCTACTAATCACTTTAAGTTAATGTAAACTTCCCCATCACAAGTCAAAACTAGACCGAGATGGGCAGCTACTAAGAAAGAAACCCGAGCTTTCCCGTCCGCTACACTAGAAGAATACAAGTACCAGAAGGAAAGATCGCTTCAGACAATGACGCAGACAACAATATGGGGGAGTGTTGCAACAATACACAGATCACTCTACAATGCACATGCTAATCTCTACGCCTTAAAGGTTAGCCAAAGCCAGATGCGAAAGGGGAGTGAGTGCGGAAATAAAACTTGTGAAGAGGAGGCAACACCCTCACACAAATTTTCTTTTCCTTACTTCCCCCAAAGAAAAATTGGAATAAATGGTTGCAGTAAGAAAATTCCGTGGTCCCACAGTGTTTTTTTTTAAACATGTTGACTGGCTAAAAAGCTGAAGAGAAATTCTTCAGAATTCTGTAATCTGTTGTTTTGTCAGAAAGCTGAATATAAAAAATCTGTAGAATTGTTACAATCTACACACTTTCAACAGGCTGGAAGTTAAATCTGCAAAACTTTTGCAGAGTATTGCAAGAAATGTGGAATTGTGTTAATTCTTAAATTATAAACGTTCTTGGATGGGACAACAAACGTTTCTTAGTGTTCATAACTAAAAAGGTCAGTTGACTGTTTCAAGGCACGTCAACAGACCTATTCTTTAGCAGATATCCACAAAATCTAAAACCTGGGCCCATACACATTACCCTTAGCGATTGGCTTGGTACATAAGAATGAATTACAACTGCCACAATAACAGGAAAACAATAAGATGTATGTGTGATGTATAGGTTAGACATTGGTAAGTTGATTTATTAAAGAACATGTTAAGAGTAAGGATCTATAAGTCAGAATCTAGAAGGAACACTGACAAGCTTGGACACTAAAAGTCTTGGGGCAAAACTTTGTCAGTAAGAAGTTTGTAAGCATTCGACCCATACTACCCGGTGGTAAGGTAATGACTTAGCAAGCCAATTTGTACATCTAACTTTGTAAGTATAATTCTAGCCAAGTCGGACATACCATTGTATATACAGTTATAGCAGTATTTTTGTTCGTGGAATATCTTTAAGAACTTTAATTTACATTTTTACTGTAAAGTTTGACATTGGCTTGATTCTTTTACTATCTTTCTACGAATTTACTATGGGTTCTCCATATTAGGCCTATACTGAAAATCTATTTTTATTTAATAACTTCCATTTTAAAAGGGCTACGAGTCTAAAATTTTCGGGAAACCCATATGGTTGGGCTTACTTTGAGCACACCGAGTTTAAAGCGGCTACACTTTCGGTTTGGGTTTGATGAACTTGAATGCAATGGGAAGCATTGAGCATCAAAAGTCGGGATTTTTCCCTATGGGAAGTAGGGCTCTGAATCTTTTTGGGTGTCTAGGGGGTTCCTTCAGCTGGGTTCACACAAAATTTGAAGAGTCTAAAACGAATGGTTTGGAATCGGCTCCCCTAAGTAACAACACAAACAGTAATGGCTGTCTAGGCTAGTAACATGTTTTGCTTTGTTTTTGCATTAAATTTGCTTTGGGGCATTTGTCTTTGTCCGGGCGTATAGACGGACCCAAAGTGTTATTGTGGTGTCAGGGAGGAAAATGTTGGCACTTCCTCTTTGAGTGTACTTAGTACACACGTCAGCATGTTTTATTCCTAAAGTACTAACCAGCAAAAAATACCACTATGCGTTAGTCAGATTGCCGCTTTCCCATTCACCTTGATGGGTGCCTTGTCTGGCGGTGAACTACAGCAGGTCGAAAAGCCGCTTAATAGGCCATTTCTCCCCAGTGGTTTCCTCCCGTCTATTCTTTTTTCAGGTGACTAATTAAAATTTTGTTGTGAATGCGAGGTGTTGTTAGTGGTATCTCTGGTGTGAATGACCCGTTTGCCTGGGTCCAAGTCAGCTAGTTCAAACCAAATCTAATCCTGTGTTAAAGACGTTTTTTGGCTGTTTTAAGTTGTGATAACAAATGGGAAGTTCTTTCGCGAAGTTCAACCCACCGAGTAATAGTTCGAAGGTTAAATGAAAAATCTGAAATTTATTTACTGTGCATGTTGCACTGGTGATATCACGATATCAAACGACAAAGAGTTTAGCGGAAATCCTTAAAAGTTTTGTTTTGGGGAGAAATCATATCTTTTTGCTCTGAATTGAACATGCAGAATGTGACGTGCAACATGCATATATACAAGTAAATGCAAAGGGCTGAATGCTCCCCTCCGAAGGCAGAAGAGCTGAATTAATAAATCAAGAATTTAAAAATTATAAAACCATCTTTAGCTACCCTAAATCGGTAGTGTATAAATAGCGAATGTGGCCATCCATGAAACAGGCTTATCAGTTACCACATAACAAATTATACAATCACAAGCAAAAAACGGTCTAAATAATTTAGGCCCAACTGAGTCCGCCTGAGGTTACTAAATCCCTATGATCCTACTGTGGTTATATATCCAAGATACTATTTCTACACGAGGGCTCTAGGAAACACGAAACAGACAAGTACAATAAATATTTAAAATATTTTAACACTGGAAACGTTTCTAGGCATACCTAATAAGCAATTTTGTGCTTAAATACTCTGTCATACACTAAAACAACTAACTAATGGAAATTTCATAACACTACCAAAACGAAGCTATAACTTTCGCTGCTGAAGGAAGAGAAGAAAAATAGTCCCAAAGTCTCAATTTTAGTTCCAAAGAATTTTGGAAGACAGCTTGTTTGGCCATCACCAGTAGATAAATTTCTATTCCTAGTTTGGCCAGGGCGATTTTTGCATAACTGTATCATTATCATGGCTCCATGCAGCTTTTGATTAATCTGATGTAGGCCTAGTTGGTGTAATGGCCCGTTTCTGGTGACCCACCATGATAGAACACTGCAGAAATTGGTTTATATGTACCAGATTCAATTTGTAATGAAGTTCTGTTATTTCCTGTTATTTAAAGTGGGTAGTTCTTTCTGTTGATCCAAACCATAAATTAACTAATAAGAACATTCTTTAGGGATGAGAACTGGAGCTTTTGTTTCACATAAGTAGACCTACATTCTGTACAGTGAAAATCTGGAAGTCATTCCCAGGTGATTTTGACATTAACTAAAACCTGTTAGGTTGTGTGTCTTCCTTTTGGGTGGCTGGATATTCATAGCTGTAGTATATACCTGGTCTGAATATCTATTGCATTGTAATGGCAGCATTGCGGTTTTTTTACTTTATGTTTGTGCCCTATTTCAAGAGCTATCGTGGTTGAATTTTCCATAAATTTCATTAGGAATTCTAATACATCTTGCTGCTGCTGTTATATGGAAAATCTATTTACGTATTCAGAAGCAATTGTTTGCTACTCATATGGAGTTTGTTGTATAATTAGCCATGTTTAGATGCTGGACATAGGTAATAAACTCGGCATTATTGACCACACTCACTGTGAACCCATGAAGCTAAAAAACCATAAAACTCTTAATGACTTAATCTGTTTAAGTTAATGATTAATTTGCACTGTATGAATTGCCCTTGTTTAGTTAATTCAGTTTACCAATATCGTTAGGTATGGCTTTTTTATTATTTATTTATTTGTGTATTTATTTATGGTTGTATAGTTTTATTTATTTATTAATTATTTAGTTTTTGGGAATATTGAATTGTTTAGATTTTTATTTATTTGGTTGCCTGTGGGGTAGTTGCACCAGATGTGAAGAGTATGTTGGTATGTGGGTGTGTGTGAGATGCATGGTTGCTGGGAAGGCTGCTCTGCATGGTTTGTAGTTGCTTAGCAACAGTGGGAGGAGCCAGGTTTGAACTTGAAGATGCTGGCAGTTGAGAATGCTCAGTTAGACTGGGCGAATGCTTCTGTTTTGGTCTTTATTTTTATACTGTAATTAGGCTGAGTTTTTTGTTACTCTGCATTATTGCATTGGCGTAGCGTGATACACCAATTGAATTTGGAAAACCGAAAATTGTACACTTCTTTCTAGTTTGTGGCTTGGTGGTATAACTTCTTTCTTGTGTGTGGTGGAAGATTTAGCATTTGTTGTTCAAATTCAGTTTTTTGCTTAGTTTTTGTTGAAAGAGCACATCTTTGTTTCAAGATCTGGTCTGTAAAGATGTCTTAGCGGTCATATATTCAATTATTGCTGGTTGTTGACCTTTATACTGTTCCGATTAAAGTTGATCAAACGCAATCCTGGCAATTCTTGCACTCTTGGAGCTATGGAAGTTTTTCCACACGTAAAATATAAAAATCGTAATAAATTTAATTCTTATACTTTGGCTTTTATGAATTTTGATTCCATCAGCTCATGGCTTCAAAAACTGTGTAAAACGTTCCGTAACCATAAACATTGGTGTGGTTGGTGTAAGTTTATGGCAAAAAGCATGGCTCGTATTGAGGTTAAATTTTATGATAATAGACTCCATTTTACTGTCCTGTCAATCTCGATTCAATGGTTCCACTTACAAAACCACGAGTAGCATTAAAATTCCTTGTAAGTATGATTTTAGCCTCATTTTAATGGTAATTTTTTTTTCATTAAAATAGTCCTTCATATGTTTTTGATATTTTGTTACTTTTCTTGCAGGAACTTGGCCAATCCGAAGCTACCTTAGCTGGATTTCCTCAGAATAAATTTATTTTGACATAGCTCTATTTACAGCTTGACACATGCTGTACTTCAGTAACAGACTCATTGTTTTTTAAGAGTGTATTGATGAAATCAATGAGCACATACAGTTTTCTTACAGTTTTCCATTAATTCAATAGTTTGTCAAACCCGACTGTATGTAATTACTCCAACGTAGATGTGAATTAAATCTGTAAAGTCTTTCTCTCAGTAATTTGTCGTCTGGTTCTGGTAAACTACAAGACTTATTCTATTGATCATGTTACCAACAGATTGTCGATTTGGTGCCAAATGTTTATTGGCAGCTCATTATAAGAAAATAGCTCTGACCATAAGTTGCATTAATTAATTTCAAAGCACCTAATTATTCAGCAGTTTGTTTTGTAGCTAGCAACTAGTAACCCACCGAGTAATAGTTTGAAGGTTAAGTGAAAAACATCAAAATTGCTTACTGGTCACTTTTCAGGTATTTCATTTAAAGTTTGAAATTTTAGTCAGTGGAATTAACTTGACCAAATAGTTTAGTGTATAATATCATGACTTAAAATGAACGAAACACTTGGCAGGAATAGTTAACAAGTTTTGTTTTGGGAAGGTAGCCCATATTTTTGGTCCAAATTGGTAAAATTTGTTTTTTCTTTACAAATGCGAAATGAAAAGCCAAAAATCCAGTTTTCACGAAATTTTGCGGGTTTTACTAAATCGTAATTAGTAGTTTTACGTGTGTCTTAGGCTTTCTCGAGAAGTCCACCACACTCGCATTATTTAGCAATGCAATAAGCGAGAATTCTTCAGATGTGCTACTGCAGTCGTGGTACTCATGTCTTTGTGTTTCACTGTAGAAAGCCAAATATGTTGCTCATTGTTGTGTTATTGAAGCAAAATAGTATGGCATGTATATTGTGGCATGTCAAAGTTCCAGGGCTGTCATCATGGATTTCTCCTCTAAATTACCGCTTATCGTCGTGAGGCAGGTAAACTAGTTTGGTTATTGAGATTAATTGGTAAATTTAATCTTACGTTTCCCCTAACTCCCGACCCAGCAAAGAGCATGTTTCACAATTAAACTATAACTATCTGCAAAATGGCAGCATTATTCACGGCATGAAAGAATCAGCTAGTAGTAAGTAATTAGGAAAATATCAACGTTATTCACATTTTCACACATTATTCACAAAGTCGTAGGCTCAAAAGAAGTATCAGTCTTATTTGTCGATATGTTACTTATCAGCTGCCTGAAAACAGTCAAACTACCTTATCTGTTAACGACACAGGTGTTAAATGGCAGCCTTTCTCATGTATTATTTATCTGGAGAGGATGGACATTCAAGTTATCCTTAAATCTTGGCTGGCAACACACTAGAGTTTCCTATTTCTTAATATCCTTCTTCTTTTACTACTCACAAGGAAGTATAAGGAAGTATTTGTCACTATTGCAGACACCAGGTCGTAAGTAATTACTCCAATGGAGATGTGGATGAAATCTGGTTGAAATTGTTCCCAAATAAAGTCTTCTTCCTTGCGTAGGTATACACAACGCGGTTTCTACAGATGGGTTTTATTCCCTCATGATATTTCTACCCATCATTAATGATGTAATAACGAAATTATTACCGTATTCCTTGCCATTTTATAGAATTTGTTCTAAAACCTCAACGTTGTGCTATACGGCAAATATTTTTTGATCTACGTTGAGAAATTAGCCAGAGATCGCACGGAACAGGATGGGATGACCAGTGGCGATTAACACGTCACACAGATTCAAGAAAATAATGGTTGTAACACAGATTCATAAATGGATTGGACATGCACATAAAAATCTGCCCTTCACCTCACCTCTTTTCTGGTTAGTTCCAACACCAAACAGAAGGCACAGTCCCTCTGACAATAGCCATAATATTCGGTAGTTAGTGGACACCTGTATTCGTACAAAAATACAGCTTGGTTAAATTTTACGCGATCATTGAATTGCGATGGAAGTAACCACTGACACACGAACAGGCATTGGGGAAAAATTGAAAATAAAGGAATTACTAACGACCTATAAGACAAATTCCTTATTGTAATTTGAAAAATGTGTGCTGTCTGCCATGGCTGTTAGTCCTATAAATTACAATGCTACAGTTCTGTTACTAATGAAAATAAACAAAACATTTTTTCTCTTTCATATAATAGGAGACAACATGCATAGAAGAGTGACTCCATTAAACGTTGACAGTGAATCTTTAGTAAGAAGACGGTTGCCATTTTTTGCATTTACTCTATTTTCGAGTTCAAGCAAGATAAAAAAGAAGTCAGTAACCTATGAACTGTGCCAACCAGTTGTTATATTGGGACAAGTTTTGGGACTTATCTCCTGGGATTTCAGCATTGGTTCTTCAATTCAAACTGAACGAAACCTTTTTAAACGAGGTTTAATGATTTTATATAAAGCAGCTGTAAAGATTGGAATCATTTTTATTTTTATAAATTTAATAAAGTATTATTTTGTGTCTACGTTACGAGACACTACCGTTCAGATGCTAGTTAAGAACGCATCGTTATGGATACCAATAAGTTGTTCAATTTTGGTTATAGTTTATTATATTTTTAATGCAACGGGACTGCATAATCTGTTAAGTTTATCAGACCAATTCGAAAACATTATTAAAAACGGAATTAAAAAAAGAATGTTTCAATTGAAAAATTGCATTGTTCCATTGTTCGTTTCATTTGTTATGTGGTTATATTGGTTAATTTATTTTTTAATAAAACCTAGAGTGGATTTGAATTACGATGCAACATTATTAATTTTTCAGTTTGTACAAAGTGGTCTCAGTACATTTTTAGTAGTAATTTTTGTTGTAACTGTAAACTTGTGTGCTGAACTCTTTTCATTGCTCAGTTCCGAACTGGAGAATAATTTAACTACAGAAATACAAGCTAAATTCCTATTTATGGACGATATTTACAAGCAATACAAACAGTTAT
>JAHWFP010084149.1:2774-19929 GCA_023313725.1 Lithobius niger
AGTCAAATGGTTGTCCCTTTTCCTGCTTTAGATCTTCAAGGAAGTAGTTACGTTCTTCCTAACAAACAAAAAACATTTAGGAAACTCGGATAATGGAGCTGCTCATTTCAATCATTGCCTTAAACTCAACTGGTTGTCCCTTTTCCTCCTTTTCGAGGAAGTTGTTGAGTTCTTTCTAATAAACAAAAAGCATTTAGGAAACTCGGATCATGGGACTCCACAGCAGTGGCTTCAAGTTAAATGGTTGCTCAATTTCCTTCTTCAGAGAGTGAAGAAAGCAGTTGGATTAAAAAAAAAAAGATAACCTTTAAAAAAAAACTGATAATGTGCTTGATGAAATAACGCCCGGAAGGCTCTGAAAAGAACATGTTTTGGTTCTGAGGTATGTTTGGATCAAAACAGGTTGTGCAGGTGAACCATATTTATTTTTCTTTTAGTTTTGGAAAGTACTGATTCTTTCGACAACATTGCAAAAACTTTATCTATTTTTATGTTAGACTACATCATTTTAATTGCTTATTCTGAGCTTTCCATTAATGTTACTTTCAGATAGATAGCTCAAATCGTTGGTTATCGTAAATGTTATAAGTTATTTTACTTAACGTAGGAGGTTGCGCCAGATCTTTAATTCATATAAAAAATGTTGGTAAGAAAAGAAAAAAAAAGAAACATACAATTCAAATTGAAAACAAGTTACCTAGGTTCATTTATTTTAAGTGCGTTTTGATGAAGTACCGCACCAATGGTTTCTTTTTTTTCCAACAACCAAGGTTTATTTATGAAGACATTCCCAACTGTATCTCAAGAACACTCGGTGGTTACATGTCAGGAGCAGCGGTATGTAAATCTCACTCTTTATACTTAATTGCACCACTAAACGAGTTTTATTTGAGTAATTAAATTCCAGGTTATTTGGACACTACATAGAAAATTCCATTGAAAGGCATTGGATTATCCTATTGTAGGATTTAATGAGCTAGACAAAAGGGGAAACCTGACCCGGGCGAACAAGTTTAAGAAAAGACAAGGTGTAAAAAAAATAAGTTTGTTGTTGTGCAACAACACTGGTTGAAGCCAAAGTTCAAAGGAAACAATTTTTAATTTTCGACATTCTTTACAATTTTGGACTTTATCAAAAACACCTATGACAAGAAACCACAAAACATCAATCATGCCAGTATTAAAATAATTTGTACAGTAATTTACTTGGTAGGACTCAAGTTTGCTAACATTTATGGGGTTGTCAGTGTTCCAGAGTCATTGTGCAATTAACAGTCACCAGGGGACGGCTCCGTTCAGTAAGAAGGTGGGTAGGAATTTTAATAAAAAATTTTAATTTATTGTTCAGAGACTTTTCCGGCTCGCATTTAGTAACGCCCATCCATGTACATCAGTCTTACATGCAATTCAGTCATTTAAAGCTAACTTGGCGTTACTTGATATCGCCCTTTTACGTCTTCACTTGCCTCCTCAACCTACACTGCTTGCTTATCCTGCATTGTCTCGCTACGCTTGATGACATCTGTTGGTGCAAATCTTACGCTGCTGACCAGAGTTGGATCGGGGCACTGGGTCAAGTTTTAGGCCGGGTAACGGGTCTGAGCACCTGACCCAGAATTTCGGGTCAGAACCAGTGACCCATTGTGACCCGGTGACCCAGAAATTGGGGTCAGACCCAGTTACCCGGAATTTCGGATTATATCTGGCGACGTATAGCATGACCTGGTTAGCTGAACTGATTCGGAGACCCACTAACCCCCAACTAAGCCACAGAATAAAATTAATTGAATTTGTTTTCATGTGTTAGCACCGAAAGTGATTACCACTGTTTCTATGGAAAATATTTCGGTTCTTTGGAATATCCACCCAATAATAATAAAAATAACAATAATAGTAAACAAAGTTACAATTTTTTCTAAGTAGACCCGGCCTTACTAAAATTTACTGCTAAATTCGTTTTTTTAGCGTAACAACGATAATAAAATTATTGTTTTACATTTTTTTGTAATGAAGAACATAAAGCCCGTTACAAAGTTAACTTGTGACAGTTGGTGAAAACAGCCTTAACAATATAGCACAGCAGTAAGGCTTGACATTCACACAACTAATTCTATCTGGCGAGAGAACATCGGTTTATATGCCATTTCCTCCAAGCAAATCCAGCATTTATATCCCACAAGCAAACCCATCGCTTTACTCTTATAATATTCTTTGTCCGTTGCAGTGGTTCATTTATCAGGGGTCAGCATTTGTTGCAGTGGAAATATTCGCTAAATGGGCGTTTTAAAGGCACGAGAATTGCTGAAGATGAGTTGCGTACAGGGATGAGGGGGAGGGAGGTGGGGGCTTCCAGTAGCAAATATTTCTCGGATCTTATTTTTAGTTGTTTCCCTTTCTATCCAAGATCACTGGGTCAACCCAGGTCCAGCCGAGTCAATCCACATCCGACTGGGTCATCAGGCAAACCCAGGGCTTTCCGGGTGACTAGGTCAAGCCATGTTGGCAGAGTCACTGTGTCACTGGGTCCAGCCAGGCCACCAGATCTGGCTGGGTCACCTGGTCAAACCAGAAAACTGGGTAAGGCCAGTTAATCAGGTCTGGCCACATCACCGAATCACTAGTGCAGTCCGGGTCACCGGGTCACGGGTCAGCCTTTTTTCGGATCACTGGGTCCAAAAAAGTGACCAGGTCCAACTCTGCTGTTGACAGACAACCACAACAAAAAATGATCAAGCAAATGATCGTAGTGTTGTACGTACTTTTCATTAGGCTTTACTAACGCTAACTTATGCCTACTCCTTCGTTTCTCTGTATTTCTCTTTGTTTATCTCTTCGTTCATCTCATTAGCCCCGTTTATTAAGAATTCACCAGCAATGACGGTGTTAAATGATGCGTCAGTGACATGCAAGATTTGTCTCTAGACAACAATATTGTCGGCACTGTCAACAATGTCAATACTGTCAATCATTACGAGTTAGAACTTAATGGCTGCTTTTTCCTGGGTTTTCCACCAAATCCAGGCTTGTAGATCTAAAATCCAAGCCTACCTGATCAGGTTGTCAACCTACAATGCAACTGGGCTAGATGACATTAACGCTGCTTTAAAAAAAAGTGCTACTGAGACTAGCATTCCCCTTGAGCTTATCTTCCGGAGTTCCATCCGGGATGGTCAGAAACCCGAAAACTGGAAAAACAGCAGATGTCATTCCCACCTACAAGTACGGTGATCGGATGGACACGAGAAATTATCGCCCAATCAGTCTGACCTTCCAAGTCTGCAAGGTGTTCGATGCTATCCTCACAGAACATATTACAATTATCTGGGAGCAAACTCCCTTTTCAAAAAGAATCAACATGGCTTTCGTGAGGGATTCTCCCTTTTAACCAATTTACTTGAGGTTATTAACGATTGGACCACCTACTTGGATGAAGGGAACTCCATGTATACTGGTTGTTCATACTGGTTGTATACTGGTTGTTCCACTTGACTTATCCAAAGCATTCGACACTATTTCACCGGGGTGCTTATTAAAAAACTGCACAAAATCGGGCTCAAAGAAAATGTACTCTCTTGGATAAATAAATTCCTTTTTGACCTCTCGCAACGTGTTTGTATTGCTGGTACTTGCTCTGAGTGGACCGAAGTTACTGGTGGAGCGCCGCAAGATTGTTCTGGAGCCCCTGCTATTCTTGCTGTACATCAATGAATTACCTGAGGTTGTCAGGTAATTCATCGATGTATTGAATGTTTGCTGATGATGCTTATCAAGTCCAGTCGACAAGACAGAGATTCCCTTCAAAGGGACCTTAACGAGCTATAGAAATGGGAGACAAACAACAAGTTAACCCTTAATGCTAACAAATGCTCAGTCGTTCATCTTGGCAAAAAAAAAACCCAAGATTTAGTTATACCATCAATGATACCATCATTGTCTAACAGGATCAGCGTAAGTCGCTAGGCATTATATTCACTGAAGACTTGAAGGTATAGTTTGTTCCACATTATGTTTTCAGAAAATTGACTGTATGACGACATGTTTTCGTCCACTACAAGTGCAAAAATCACGTCAATTTCTCACTCGTAGACTCCAATAGTAACAGTGTAGAGTCTACAAGTGTGATATCCACATGTTTTTGCACCCGTAGTGCAAGTAAACGTGACGTCATACAGCCAGTTTTCTGCAAACATAATGTGGAACAAACTATATACAATACCTACATTCGTCACTACTTGATATCGTGTCCAGGTGTGGAATCCTCATTTTGTGAAGGACAAAAAAAAAACATTGAGGCGATTCAATGCCGTGCACCCAAAGTACCAACACAGTTAAAAAAAAATTGAATTATCAAGAAAGTTGGGCTCACTTCTCTTGAAGAAAGGAGACTTCGTGGTGACTTGTTGGAAATTTTCAGATTTCAAAATGGCACGTTTAAACATGGCTTCACAGCACTTGTGTAAACAACCTTGACGCAAGGCGCTATGAAAACACGTTTAAAAGTGCCATTTTCGCTATGACACGGAGTCATGAACAGAAATTGCAGCGCCCATGCGTAAGAAATTCGCGTGACAAAAAATGCTTCAGTGTTCGCACAATCTACGCATGAAACTCGCTTTCCAGCCATCTTATCGGGGACACCTACACAAGTAAAAAAAAGCTGAATATGACAGATGGACCAAACACCCATGAATTGATTTGCTAGTACGCTTCCCATCCAGCTTCACAAGCATTTAGCAATGGCAGTGTATTTTTAATGTATATGTTAACAACATTGAAATTTCTTATCCTTGGCACGTATCCATCAGACCAACTTTCTGCTTTACATGTTACTAGACTTGTTTTAAAACATTTTACCTCGCTATGGTGTATTTTAAAAATGGAACAGACTTGGATCAGTTGACTGTTACACTCAGGATACGTGGTTGTTTTCGATTCTTCATTAGTGCATGTCTGAGGACAGATCAAGTGTCGAAGCGAAGTGTATTACGTTGTTTTAACAATTTTGTCAATTGAACTGAGTTTCAGTGCATGTTGGTAGGAAGCCATGTCATCATTAATAATCGACTAATATCACAAGCAAAATGGAGGACAACTAGACGATGCCAACAGAGCAACCACAGTGGGTGACGCGGGCAATATTATTGTTTTAATATGTTAGGAACACACGGCAATGCAAAATAAAATTAGGAAGAAAAAATAAGGCAAATGCAATATTGTGGTGAAAGCTTAGGAGTTTAGCAGATTAAATCAAATTACCGTTATTCTCGGTTCCAGGCTTAGTTTTCCCATTCCAAAATCACGAAAGGTGGAGAGTACAAATCGACGGTGTTCTTTCCAAGCATTACCTTCCATAAGTCCTATTCCTACAAAATAAACGATTACATATTAGTGAAAGATACAGTGGGGATACAGGCCAGTCGGGAATCCTGAGCATGCCATCCCGCCACTGCACAGTGATGTGTTCTATGAGTGCACACAGTGCTTTCAGATTGTCAGATAGCTGCCGTTCTCTTCGCTTGCTTCCTCTTAGTCTTCTGTGTAAAACGTTTTCACGTTAATGCCAAGAATGAATACAGGGTTGTTAGCATGTTTTTGTTATGTTTTGGTTATTCTTCGAGAATAAAATAAAAACAAAAGCAGTGCGTACAGAATTTGTGAGCCAAAAGGCAACTTTCTTGAGCTACAACTGTTCCGTGTGATGGATTCTAATCATTATAACTGCTCCTGCCACTCTCTGTTTAGTATTTTAATTTGATTTAATAATTTCTTTAACACTCTTCAGAACTGACTATAATCGGGCCACTAAGAGAATGACTTGAGGTTATCATCGATTGTTTAAGTCGTGGCCTCGCTCGCCTGTTTTTTGGTGCGCGCAAGGTGCGCTCTTGGCCATCCATTACCTGTTACGAAGGCACATTTATACTGTATGTATACTTCGTATGGTTTGGCAACGCTATATTATGAGCTTGGTCCAGGGATAGTTCCTGTCGCTAGAGATAGCTGCGGATACGATCGAATCGAGCTTGCCCGTGCTTTGAATTCAATGGGAATGATGTAACACGGTCTCGCTTCGAGACATTGTTATGGCTACGTACAACACATGAAATAATTTCAGCAATGAAGAAAGATAATTTATGGTTCCTCTCATAACATAGTGAAGTGAGAAGTGAGAAAATGTTTGCTCCAGTAGAAGTACTTTTAAAAATGATTTAAAAAGAAGGTTCGTACCTAAACGTCGCGCTTAACGTAGCACTCATCCTCCTCTAGTGGTTGCTATGCAACAACAAGTAACGCAGGAAAGCCATCCAAATTCAGCTGCCCAAAAGCCAAACAAACAAAACAATAAAACAAACATTGAACAAATATTGAATTAAATATTTTTAATTTATTTAAGAATTTATTTAATTCATACAAATAAAGTAAAATAAGACGAATTAAGAATAAATACGAATTTATTTCCACGTGTCTAAAAAAAGCAAACTAAAACGAAAAATTGTTGGACTACGTACGGCAACTTAAATCGATAGAAGCAGTCTCGTGATTTCGGCTGTTTGGTGATGCGAAAATAGTTTACAATAAATTCACACGTGTGACCTTGAAGCGTGTGTAAATCCTTGCAGTAATACATTCACAGTGTTAGTTGTCAGATAAGCATGCATTTCAATACGACCGCTCGCTTGTTTACACACGTAACCGGTACAAAGTGTAGTTGCAAATCAACATCGTCTTTTGTCCACTCCCGATCATTTCGTAAGATTTCTCGTATCCAGACGTTAAGCCTTTAGTGTTGCACAAACGTTTTGAACCCTAAAACGAAACAAGGAATCAGCGCATCGTCTTCCCTCTCACCGCCGTCCCAATTTGGCGCCGCCGCTTACTTTAATTGCTGCTAACACCGATCACAACCATAAAAAAAAGCAAACTAGAGTGCAGTCCCCCCTCCTAAATCACTGCTTGCATGCATGTCTACAACTTATTATTGACGTGTCGAAAAATATGAGCTGCAAAATGGGTGATAGACGCGGCCGTTTTTTTCCCCGACGTCTGTACATAACTTACTCGGAAAAGCTTATAGGCTTAACACACCTTGCAGGAGCCGTATAGAAAAATCTCACGACCCAGTAGCAGCCATTGCACACATTCCGGATTGTGTGTTTGTTCCAAACTCTCCACATTCACTCACCCTAGATTCGAAATACTTTACGACGTTTTAAACTATCTTCCGAGCTTGACTGTTTTAACGCGCTTCCCTAACGAAGCCGAATTCGACGCCATTTTGAGCTCGATTGCTGTCGGCAAGGTGCACATATCGTACTGGCAAACATGGGCGATATTCGACGAACGCCGAGTCATTCTTTCAGTGGCCGGACTCTAGGAGTTGGAGTTAATATCAGGACTATTTAGAAGGACCTACGAAGAGTAAATTAATATCGGGACTATTTTAGAGTTAATATCAGGACTACTTAGGAGGACCTAGGAAGAGTAAATTGACATCAGGACTATTTTCGAGTTAATGTAGAGTTAATATCAGGACTATTTAGGAGGACCTAGGAGGAGTAAATTAATATCAAGACAATTTTAGAGTTAATATCAGGACTACTTAGGAGGACCTAGGAATAGTAAATTAATATCAGGATCATTTTAGAGTTAGGCAGGGAAGCTTTCAAACCCGTTAACCACAATTATGGCTGACGAAAATTATAACATAATATAACCTTTCACTATTTCAGTCAGGAGAAGGGGGCCCGGTGTTGCAGTAAGTCCCAGGCCCCTAACTTGGATGTGGGGGCTCTGAATACCAAGTGGACTTAGGACGACCTAGGAAGAGTAAATATTTTAGAGTTAATGTAGAGTTAATATCAGGACTATTTAGGAAGACCTAGGACGAGTAAATTAATACCAGGCCTATTTTTGAGTTAATGTAGAGTTAATACCAGGACTATTTAAGAGGGCCTAGGGAGAGTAAATTAATATTAATAAACAAAAACGTACCACTAAAAGCTAAAAGTCAAAACCTGTAAGGAACACGGACAAGCTTTGACTGTAAGGGTCTAGGTGTAAAATTTGGCCAGTAAGACGCTGCTAAGCATTAGACCATTACTACCTGGTTTTTGACGAACAGCTGTCCGAAATCGTCCTATAAAGACCCATGAGATGATCCAATGATAGTGGGGGTGTGGGTTTCCTACTTTGCTTTAGGTTGACATTTTTTTCCGGTTTGGTAACATGGCAACGATTCCAACCAAGACAACCTGCTACAAGCGTAAGCGTGTACACTCATTATGTCTGAGTTACTAAGTCATTAATAAATAGGCATAAATCGCTGGAAATAATACTAAGGAAAATTGGAAATTAGCCAACATTGAAAATCGTATACTAGAAATAACGTAGTTCAGTAAGCCACCTTTATGCACTTACGTTTCATCGGAGTGCAACAGAGAGATTAAAGTGCTATGCAAGTAATCTGGGGGCGAACGGGATGGCCGGTTCGAATCCGTGTCATGCCACTCCGATTTAACGTAAGTGCATAAAGGTGGCTTCCTGAACTACGTTATTTCTAGTGTATGATTTTCGCTGTTGGCTAATTTCCAATTTTCTTTACTAAGTCATTAACATGATCACCGGGTAGTAAGGGTCTAATGCTTAGCAGCGTCTTACTGGCCAAATTTGACACCTAGATCCTTACAGTCAAAGTTTGTCCGTGTTCCTTACAGGTTTTGACTTTTAGACCCTTACTTTTAGCTTATAACGGTACGTTTTTGTTTATTAATCCGTGTTACTTTGAGAATTGTAATAAATAGGTGTGGTGGTGGATGAGGGGTGGGGTATGTGTGACACCTTTATAATTAATTTGTCGTTTGTTTTGTTGTGCCGCCTTTAAGCTCGGTAAATAGCTATGGCTCTTACTAACCCAGCTATCGCTAGTGTTAACAATAGAAACAAATCCTTTAATCTTCAGTCAATGTCTTGCAGGTGGCGTTTGTAAATGGCATTGTTGCGTAATAACAATGTTTAAAACAATGTAAAACAATCAATCTGGCCGTTTAGAGCTCCGTAACCCCTGAACCACTTGCCCAATTAGAAAAGGCCTTATAGAAAAGGCACATCTACGGAGCAATACCTGTAAAATGAGCTAAGAACCAGCTTTACAGGACAAATAGTTTGACCTGTAGAGAGGACAGACGAAAGGTACATCCCCAGAACAAGACCAAGAACATGACCAAGAACAAGACCAAGACCAAGAACAAGAAGTTGTCTATTTGGCCCCTCTCTGTATCTCGGGTTTGGCTGGACTGAATTTCACAATTTTTGGACTGTAGACAGGCCTTGACTAGTCAAGGCTAGATTCCAAATTTGGTTTAAAATTTTTTAATTTTGACGGAGTTATAAGCTCTCAAAGTTGAAGGTTTAACACAGAGATCTAGGTCGACCCTTACTAACACTGGCTATCGCCAGTGTTAATAAGGACTATTTTAGAGTGGAGTTAATTTTAGGACTATTTCAGATGACCTAGGAAGACTAAATTAATATCAGTACGATTTTAGAGTTAATATCAGGACTACTTAGGAGGACCAGGAAGAGTAAATTAATATCAGGACAATTTTAGAGTTATTATCAGCACCACTTAGGAAGACCTAGGAAGACTGAATTGATATCAGGACTATTTTCAAGTTAATGTAGAATTAATATAAGGGCTATTTAGGTGGACCTAAGAAGAGTAAATTAATATCAGGACCATTTTAGAGTTAATGAAGCGTTAATATCAGGACTACTTAGGAGGACCTAGGAAGAGTAAATTAACATCAGGACTATTTTCGAGTTAATGTAGAGTTAATATCAGGACTATTTAGGAGGAACTAGGAAGAGTAAATTGAAATCAGGACTATTTTCGAGTTAATGTAGAGTTAATATCAGGACTAGGTGGACCTAGGAAGAGTAAATTAATATAAGACTATTTTAGCATTTAAACATGCATTTAAGCGTTAATACAATAATCTAGATTACCTAAAAATATTTAAACTAAATGATGAACTGTATAGCTGATACCGTTAAAGCAGCCATAGATACCATTAAACTTTACAGTGTAATCAAGCTAAATAGAGTACACTAAAGTTACCGTTCATACTACAGTACTTCAAAACGAACCGTCAGAATTTAATAACAATGTTTACATTACGGAAACCATTCGAGTGAAGAGATTGCTACCGTAACGTTTTGAATTTTAAAGCCATAAAATTCGCAGGGGAGTGCAAGATAGAAAAGCACCACAAACATTTAATTAAAGGACTGCAACCGGTTGATTAACGTAAGATAAACTGCAGGTAAAACTTAACCTGAACACAGACACTACGACCAGAACACGGCAGAATCATCAAGATGTCAGATAGCGATCTACAGGGTACCAAACAATGATAGCCTCCTCTCCAGGGTAAACTAAGCATGATAGAAAAAAAATGAAAATATCAACGGATTAGTCCAGTCTAGAATTAGGATCCCGTTCCGTTTTTGCTGGGAACTTTTTTTTATTGCTGGAAACCAACAATGGCATGTAAACAAAGATATCTAGCCTGGGGGAAAACTTTTCCTTGGTGGTTTTTGGCCGCCATCTTGAAAATGGCTGTTTAAGCTGTATGCGGCATAAAATTCGCTATATCGGCGTAAAGAACCGTCGGAAAAAAAATAGTATACACACAAAAAACTCACAGAAGGCTCCAGAAAACACAATAGGATCAATAAAACAATACTGAGAGGCATACAGTAATTTACTAGGCCTAAAATTTAATCGTATAGTACGATTATACATTGTAGTAAGTATGTTATACGAATATGAGACATGCACCGTAACATTAATTATTGGCATTCATTGTCTTTTTTCAGTCTTTGATCTGCGAGTAATGGATGCCTTTGACCGAAATCAGCAGTTAAGATTGTCTAAAAGGTCATCTTCTATACTGCGAGCCACAGCACCTACTAAACAACATAAAGCAAAGTCATCACCACCACAAAACTACGCAGGATCTTCTACAAAAGAATCGCCTCAGGCGACCACAAAGAACAATCCACTACAGCAACCTACACAGGAAACGTGGGATAACTAGCACATAAGGCACAGGAATGGAAAAGTTTGAACACAGTGTATGATAACCTGCACCTGGTCATACAAGTTGGAGGAAATCCTAAGAAACGCCATAAGAATTGCAAATTAGATATCACAGGTGCAAGAATAAGCCAAGCAAAGAAAAAGCACGCACTTGCTAAAAATGCAACCACTGCGGAAGAACAAGCACCCCTCCTGAAGAAACGGAAAAGTGCACCAAAAGTGGCCGTAAATGCTCTCGGAAAGATGAATTATGCGTATTTTGTGCAAAACCACTAGTAACAAAGCAAAAGAGAGACAAAACAACAAAATCTAGACTGTCAGCTAAATATCATCGTATAGAAACTGAGAAAGCGTGGGAGACATTTGTAGCATCAGTGCATCAAGTGCAAGACGAAGAAACAAAAAATCGGTTGCAAGCCTTGGTAATGTACTGTGAGTATGAAGGAGGGATTAAAAAATCACAGCGTTTGACATCCGTTACCATGTAGACTGCTGGAAGTCATATTGTCGACCTGTGCATCGAACACATGAGCAACAATGTGCAGATGCTGGTAAAAAACAACGGCAAAAATGGGTGAAAGAAAAGCAACAAGAAGCATTTTCCTTACTGTGCACTGAGTTGGAAGTGAGTTAGCAAAAAGAAAAAGAAGTGTATAAACTAAGAGATGTGCTCAATGACTATGAGGCTGGCCAAAGAGAAATGCTGCTGACAGACTACGACATCAGAGATACATGCAATGATAAACATGCATTGTCTTCTCTGCGTAATAAGCTAGAGTTGCATTTTAAAGATCAGATAGGATGCCAGAGCAGATATCGTCGAAATTAGTCTCCAATTGTATTCTGTCCAGGGCATGGAGGGGCCTACGTAGAAAGTGCAGTTAACAGCTGGGGAATTGCCATGCCAGACCTACTACGCAACGTAGCCAAACAATTGCACTCAAAGTGCAGGGACACACGTGGAATTAATTGGCCATGCACTGTAGAAAAACTTAAATCTGAAAGACGTATTCCAAATAATGTCTATAACTTGGTAGCCATGCTTGCAGACCCACACTGTGAACTAGAGAATGAGCGAGCAACTGTTTCTGATAAACTTTAACCAGCTGTCCGGTTGATGTCCGAAGGCCGACTCCACCTGATAACAGGAAAACGGCAGCCATTGCAAGTCTTACCAGTAGCAAAGTACTTTTGCAATTACTGAAGAGTTTAAGGCCTGGGATCTCATATAACGACATTATGGACCAGCTTTCAACGTGGGCAGTACATGAACACAGGAAGATGACAGACAGCACAATTCTGCAAAGCCAATTTTGCCCACAAGAAATTGCATTTGGCGAACCAGGCACCGTCATGATTGACAATAACGGCTTCACTGAAGATGGCTTGACAGGAGCCGAGACCAGCCACTATACAAACATTATGATGGCTCAACCACTGTCGTGGTCAGTAGCAAGCAATAGTTACGAAAATGCTGGGGAAAGCCAACATTTAGTTATACCTTCACCTGCTGCTCGTAAGATCCTAAAATGTAAGCCTATTCCTACCAGTACAATTAAAAGTACTCATCGTGCAGAACCTGAATGCTTGAGTGCTAATGTTGTATTTAGGAAATTGTCATTACATAGACTAACTGCCCACGCACCTGATACGCACATTGACATCAGAGAGCAAAGTACCAGCCCTTACTGGTTTTAACTGTACCTTAGTTCACGCCCAAGAAAAATGGAAGACTTTCAGCGTGAAATTTTATCCTCTACCACCAAGCAAAGAAGTGGTAAAGGCCACCATGGATTGGTGCCAAGAAGTTGCAGTTGCCAAAGAAATGCCATTCATTCAGCTAGTTGCAGACCAAGCAGTATATAAGTACATTGAAGAATTACTCTGTGAAGAAAAGTTAAGGTGGTCACATGTGAAGGGAGTTTTAGGAAGCTTTCACACAGAGGGATCATACATCAGTGCTTTGGGAAAACGTTACGCACAATGTGGCCTAGAAGAATTGGCTGTTGCTTCGAATGCTGTTGCAGCTGGTAGTGTAGGTAGAGCTCTATCTGGCAAGCATTATAATAGGGGTATGCGTATTCATAAGCTCATGTCCGAAACCATGCTGTGTATGCTCCTGCAGAAACAACTGTCACAGCACCCAGAAGTAATAGACGACCTGAAACATGTAACATGTATTACTACACAAGAAGAACATGAAACATTTTTAAAATCTGCAGTTTTCAAGCAGTTCACAACTTCAATGTTTTGAGGACGTTAACAACTCTGGCTCTGATATGGCCATGTGTCATACATTATTGATGTTGAGGTTCTATTTGAACATTATCATTGGATATGGTTGGATGGTGAAAAATTTGAGGAATACCTTGATAGTTGTTGCAGAATGATACCACTCGTGGCAGCATATGGAAATATCCGTTATATAATCCGAAATATCCGAAATATAATAATAAAAGTATCTACGTTACCTATCATTGTGTTATTGGTGCATGGTGACCATGAGTGATGAAAACAAAAGACACATGGCGTTAGTATACTCTGTATCATTGTCTGGGAAAGCTTATAGTGGGCTATCTCCAGACCAAGTTATCGAAATGACAATGAATACGCAGTCGAAAAACCGTCGGAGTGGTGGATGGGTAGGTTACACTAGGAACCTGCCTATAGTAGTAACAAATATTCTAACTAGGCCAATCGTTTTGCTGCTAAGAGAACATTTGCAGCATATATCGCATTGCAAGAAACCACTGTACAAGCACCCAGAATTGGGACCATCGAGAATGTCCAAAGTCTTGTCTGTTATCTCGTCAGGAACTACTGCATTACAAGAGTGGGATGCAGACCCATGGGACTTTTCTCAACCTCAACTACGCTCTTTGTGTTCTGGTAGATCAGCTTCCCCAGAAGTCACTCTAAGTCTTCATACAGCTCATGATGAACGAAATGAGATGGTTGAGGACTTTCTGCAACGTCTTTCATCTACAACAGACTCCATATATGCTACCATAACAAAACGAAAAGTAAAACATTTGCAACGAGCTCAGGAGATGCTGTAAGAAGTAAGTCCGTTCTCAGGTTGGCAACTGAACATGAAGCCATTAAGCATGTAGTATTACTTCTAACTAATGGTGAAACAGGCATGCAACTCGATGAACTGCTGCACCATCGTGTGACTACAGTCAGTCTTTCTTTGTTTACAGCTGATGAATTCTTCCACAAACCTATCAAATCTACATACCTAACAGTGACGAACTTACAACCAGTAACACATCCAAGTGAGTACCATGTACTCCTCGACATGGGAATGGCGTGGAATAAGGTTCCTGCTAGCAATGGCTCATGGTCAGAGTATGCAAAATCCCTACTTACATTCATACTGAATCGACATCCAGGGGCAGCTGCATTTCACCCCATCAACGACATTTACGATGAAGACTTTGTTAAGAACAGTGTTAAACAACATGAGCTGCAACGACGTTGCAAGTCATATGGCTTTGTTTCCAATGTGTTTCCTAGTCCTGAACAACGCATGCCAACAGGAAAACTGTGGAGACAAGCCAGGAAACAAGAAAAGGCTTCAGTTATTTCTCATGGATCACTGGAAAGATCTAGTTGGCCAGAACGACACACAAATATACTGAACTTTAGGGGCGAGCTGTTACCTAATAAAGACAGGTGACGCTCTTACACAGTTTGAGGCTCCATTACGGTTTGAAGCGGATTCTAGAGCTTTTTTTCATGCATGTTGCATTAAGAAATGTTGGCCACAGAGTTCCGTTGTCTTAGACTTTGAAGACACAGATGTGTGGTCAATAGCCTCTTATTTCAGCCACACGTCCGACCAACAGCTTTACATTTACAGAAAAAAATCCGGTGATATACCGTCATACTTCTTCTGCCGCTCATTGTTCCCTGACTTAAGGACAGCATCTACAGCATTAGGAGTTTATGCTTTCACTGGAGTTGATACTGTAGAAGGATTCTTTGGATGTGGTAAAGTTCAGGTATGGAAACGGCTAGCAAAGCTGAACGAGGATTGGGGCAAGGATGCCATGCATAGGCTCGGTGAGGCAGAAGATTTGTCACAGGACTTACTGGAAGACCTCGAGAAGTTCACCATACGTGTCGTATACAATGATCCTGTCAGTGATAGCTTGGCTGCTGCTCGTGCTAGGAAGTGAGGGCAGTCACAAAAGGCAGACTCGGCGAGACTACCGCCAGACCATGATTCCTTTAAGCAGCACTGCCTACGTGCACATTTGCAGGTAAGACCACAACGCTCACTTATTATTTTCATGTTAAATCTATAACTTTGGAACTTCCATTAATGAACATCGATAAACTCCGATTTTCGTTTCAGTTATACGAATGGCGACATGCCAGAATCCTTGCAAACATCAGAGCCACGTTCTTTGGCTGGTAAACTGCAGATGGTGTGCTTCAACCTGTGCTACACACATTACCACAACTGCCAGTCCAACTGCAAGCTGAACTAGTCGAAACTCATGTCTCTGAAGACGAAAGCGATGTAGCTGAAAGCGAAATATGTGTTGACAGTGATTGATAGTGAAAGCAATGACAATGACCTTTAGGTTTTGAAACTGCAGTAAAACATTCTTTCAACATATACCTCTTTGCTGCTCAATGTTTTATTTTATATTGTTGTTCACTTTTAGTAGCAGATCTCACTTTATTTCTGATCTAATCCATACAGAAGTTACTAATCTAGTCAAAACTTTTTTTTTATTCCTGGGAACGAATTAAATTTGTTTTATGCGTCTCATCATTGTTTTATTGGCCCTGTTGTGTTTTCTGGAGCCTTCTGTGAATTTTTTGTGTTTACACTATTTTTTTTTGACGGTTCTTTACGCTGATATGGCGAATTTTATGCCACATACAGCTTAAACAGCCATTTTCAAGATGGCGGCCAAAAATCACCAAGGAAAAGTTTTCCCCCAGGCTAAATATCTTTGTTTACATGCCATTGTTGGTTTAGAGCAATAAAAAAAAGTTCCCACCTAAAAAAGGAACGGGATCCTAGTTCTGGACTGGACTAGGATAGCCCATTTTATTGTGGGCATACATTCACAAGCTCAGTATTCAGTGTTCTCTCCATTGGCTTTACGAACAGATTGAAGATGATCAGGGTAGGAAGGCAAAAGTGACTCAAAAAGCTCCGTGTTTCTTTGGTAATGAAGAGTGGCCCTACAGAGCAGTGACATTTGCCGCCATATTGGCACCAGTATGGGTTTTGGAGGGCATAACTACAAGGTGCACTACATAAAAATGGAGGGAAAAACAACGGAAGAGCGGATTTCTTAGGCTTAAAATAACGTTGTTTTCTCCAACAACAAAAATCGCGCATTTTAGATCTAAGAAACCACTCTTCACAGCATCGGCTTCAGTATGACGCCCTTCTGTTTCTCTCTGCAGTGCCCCTTGCAGCTAACCCATTAAGGCTCCAGCATAGAGTTATATACAATAATACTACGTCGTGTCACTGCTCTATATAATTTTACCGATCTGAATGTCTGAAAACTTCGGATCCATCTTGAAGGACAATTTTAACTGTTGAAAAAAGGATGTTGGCTGAACCTCCAGCAACTCGATTTAGTCATACCAGGATGGAGGAGCACGTCGACGCTGTCCTTCACGAAATGGCGTTTAATCCGAAGCTTTTTGAAACACTTTTGTCTTCCTACCCTGCTGTCTTCAATCTGTTCGTGACGCCAATGGAGTGAACACTGAATATTGAAATTGTGAGTGTAAATCCACAATAAAATGGGTTACCTAACGGTACTTTCATATTTTCCCTGTCATTCTTAGTTTACTTTGGGGAGGGGGAGGAGGGAGCTATCATTGTTTGGCACCCCATATACATCGCCCTACAAAACAAACGGTGAGAAATACCACAACCATACGACTACCATCGTTAGCCGAATTCGTCTCTTCCTCTTCAAGCTACTTACCCGTGTCACTTTCATTCATTTTGAAACCTTCTTCTTGGGGTTTGCCAGTGAAATTATCTCCCTGCTTCACAAAAGATTCTTT
>JAHWFP010084154.1:0-11212 GCA_023313725.1 Lithobius niger
TACTTTCAGGCTTAATAATTTGATTTGCAAACGCTTTTTAGTGCTATTGTGCAACCATATTTCCTGCCCAGGATGACGACCAAACATTCTTCGACTAGAAATCAAAACGCCAGGTCGGAACCAAACTTAAAATGTTTTTTTTTTCAAACATAAAATCAATCTTAATCATAACAAGCCAGGCAGCATAGGAGCCAAGCTTCGATCTTTATGCACAATCAAATCTTTGATTTTTGGAACGAATTTGGAACGTGTAGCCAAACTTAGACTTTAAAACTGCAACTTTTTGTGTAACAACCAAACTTGAACGCAATAACCCAGGCTTGAGCCAGAACCAGCTCTTTGATTTAAAAAATGCTGAAACCATTTCTTTGAACATGGCAACCCATGTTTGTGTAGAACTAAAACTTCGACTTTAAACCATACGAGTGCGTCTTTACTTGTAACAACCCAGGTGTATATAAGAGACAACCTCTGACTTCACGTATAAACAATTTATTGATTTACACAAGCAAACCTTTGATTCATACGAGCAAGTCTTTGATTGTGAATAACCACCATTTTAACTGCAACCTTTAACTTTGACTCAGAACTGCAATTTTGATTCCGACTTCAGAGCTGCAACTTCGATTTTGATTATAACTGTAACTTCGACTTTTGACCAGAACTGTAACTTCGATTTTGATTAGAACTGTAACTTCGATGGTATCTTTACTTGTAGAACATGACTGATTTTTTTAAGAATCTAGGCTCATTTGAAACGAAGCTTTGACTGGGAACTATGCTAAAAGCACCTCAAACCATGTAACCTTCTCTTGACAGCCTTGTGCTGAATCATATCCAGCTATGATTCAAATGTAAACACTTACTATGACTTTGCAACAACCATGTTTGCACTGAATTGCCATTATCTGGGAGTAACTGATTTCCGTGGTTGCCGGCACCCATTCAAATGACCTGTGTGACTGCAATTTTTAGTTTTGCCAGGTGAAGAATCTGGAAAGGATAGCATCCTTCAGAAACTACATTTGGTGAATGCCGGGGCATAGTCAGCGCTTGAAAAACTACTAGACATGCAATCGCCCAAAGCAAAGTGTCTACCCCTCATCCTCAAATTTATGCAATATTTGCTTTCTTTTTCGACATCCTTTTATATTTTAATTTTTTTTCATGTCTTCTCAAATCAATTTTCGATTATTTTTTTTCCCATTGTTTCCCCTTTTGTTTTCATACCGTGCCCTCAAAAGGGAGAGCACAGGGATTACAATACAGAGGGGTAAGCACGTGCGGGACGACTGCCAGGGAATTTACAATGCCTAGGTGACTCATTCAGATTTACATGCTTGGGTGTGAAACAGAATTAATGCAATATGGACACCAGGAACAGTCACACGCCCCATGGCTCCAGACCTCGGGCCCAGTAATCTTCCTAAGATTGGGTGTGGCCGCACCCACATATCAAGAGTACTGGTGAAAATTTCCCTAAAATCCCATCTCCCTGAGGGCTAGGACCTCAGGTGAGCACAATCGGGGCACTGCCTTCATGTTTAAAGGGAAATTTCCGACAAACTGTATGAAACATACAGCTGCCCCCGTATGAGACCACCTTATTCCCACTAGTAGCCAATCAGTCTCCTAAACATCTTTTTTTTTTTTTTGAAAAGGCTTCAAGAACTCCAATTTGTTCGGTAACATTATGTCCATCATTTCTTGTTAAATGACAAAACTTAGACTGGAATTTCCAATTCTGCACTGTTTATTTGAAAACTACTACTTTTACTTTTGAATGGAGCCAAAATGCTGCATTTGTCGTTTGTCTTCCTTTCCCTTTCTTTTTTTTTTTTCATTTATTTTGAACGTGGAAAGTGGCTTTTCCTACAGTTAACGTGCGCCAAACATCTCTGTTAGCGGGGAATGCGAGACAGCACTAATTTACAACAGGCGCTCAGACGAGAAAGAGGAGCCAACTCACTTCAGGGTGGCTGGCTGGGGGGGGGGTTGGAGGAGGAACGGGGAAGGAGTGAGTCGGTGAAGTGGCATCGTAAGCGACTCCGGCTTTATCAATAGGAGACGTGGGGGGGGATTGAGGGGGGGGGGATTGAGGCTTAATGGCGCGTTGACAACTTGGTCATTAGCGCCAATCTCAGCCACAGTGCAGTGGTCCGTGTTGCCACTGCACCACACATTACAGAGATGTTATTCAAACCCCTAATTTAATCTTGTCATACATCTGTACCTCCTGCAAAAACTGAAAAACACCGGACAGGAGGACAGACTTATCACCCAATTGACGCGCAATGTCATGCGGAAGATGGAAACGACGACGAACACCATCAAGATGGTGACAATCAACAAGGAAGTGCCGGACCGTAAGTGGCCGTCGACACCAAGAATATTCAGGAGGGTCAACCCCCCGCAAAAGGAAACAGTGAGTAAGTCGAGTGTGACCAACGCGCAAACGGGCCAACACCACCTCGTCACGGCGACTGCGGCGACACGCCGAGTGCCATTCCTCAACAGTGCCTTTAATAGCACGTAACTTATTACCGACTTGACTGTCCCACAAGGCTTGCCAAAAAGCGTGTAACCTCAGACGCAGAGTTGGAAAGGCGTCTGAGGGAACAAGGCCGAGATCCCTCCGGAGCGGGCCAGAAACGGCCCCTTTCGCTGCAGAATCCGCTTGCTCATTTCCACCTATCCCAACATGGCCCGGGATCCAGCAGAAAAGCACGGTTTTCCGCCGGCCAGGCAAGCGGGAAAGCAAAGCTTGGACACGTTGTGTCAAGGGGTTCCGAGGATTGTAATTCGCCAAGGACTCCAGGGCACTCATGGAATCACTAAAGACAATGAAATGCGTGCCCTGAAGGGGGGGGGGGGGAGATGAGGCTTAATGACGCGTCGACAGCCCTGAAGGTCGAGGATCCATTCCACCGCCAAACCGAGAGCCAAAAGCTCTGCAGAAAACACAGAATAGCCTGATGGAAGGCGATGGGCAACCGTCACTCCCTTACACACACAAGCACACGCCACCCCAACGTCTGACTTCGACCCATCAGTGAACAGCCACTGATAACCGGCGTACTGAGAACACAGCCGCCGGAACTCCTGCAAGTACCTTGCTGGTAGAGTGGAACCCTTCGGGAGGGACGCCAGAGCAAAAATGAAACTGCCACCTGGGACAAGCCAAGGGGCAACTGGCATTCTCCCAAGCCCCAAGACGCAGGGCATTTCAAAGGCTATTTCCTGACAGGACTGCTGGAGCCTATCGCGGAAATCACCCTTACCCACCCTGCGTCTACCGACTCGCAAGTCTGGCCCAAAAACCATGGACCAAGCAGGACTGGATTGCACAGCACGTAAACGCACAGCATACTGAATGGCAAGCTGTCGCCGACGAATGGACAAAGGTGGCTCCGAGGCCTCATCATAGAGGCTGACCACTGGAGAAGTTCGAAATGCCCCAGTCGCCACACGCAGGCCACTGTGATGCACAGTGTCCAACATCTGGAGAGTAGAGTCACTAGCCGAATCATAGACCATACACGCATAATCAAGTTTGCTGCGGACAAGGGCTCGGTAGAGGCGCAACATGGCAGCGCGATCGGCACCCCATGAAGTGCCCGACTGGACCCGCAAGATGTTAAGTGCCCGCAAAGCCTCGTCTTTAAGCTGACGTAAGTGTGGAAGCCAAGACAACCTGGAATCGAACACCAGGCCCAGGAAACGTGCCTGTGGGACAACAGGAATTTGTGCCTGTCCCAAGTACAGGCAAGGATCCGGGTGCAGCGTTCGTTGGCGGGAAAAGTGGATGCACACAGTCTTGTCCGGAGAAAACCGGAAACCATTACTTACCGCCCAGGTCTGGACTTTGTTAATTGCCAGCTGTAGCTGCCGCTCGCAGGTCTGCATGCGAGCTGCCCGAAAGCGCAGGCCGAAGTCATCGACAAACAATGAGGGGGGGGGAGGGATTGAGGCTTAATGGCGCGTCGACAACTTGATCATTAGCGCCAACCTCAGTCACAGGGCAGTGGTCCGGGTTGCCACTGCACCACACGTTACAGAGATATTATTCAAACCCCGATCTTATTCGTAGAAGGGTCCGGGTAGGAAGATGAGGAGGTGACAGTTGCCGGAATAGTGGTGGATGGTTTCATAATAGGTTGAATTGAGGCAGAGGGAACTTCATTTGATGGCGTCGTACATTCACGGGCTTTTTTGCTTCTCATCCGAGTTGAACGAGCCAGAGATTTCTTGTTCTACAGTTGGATTAGTGGCCAGTCGGAAAGAGATATGGTTAGGCGGATCGAACAGGGGTCATTGTTGAAGTCGCAATGACGGTGGCGTTGACAGGCTGTGTGTGGGTCGTAACGTTTCTTTGAAGATACAATCCCCGCACATTTGCAGACATCAGGTTTTCGGACAGTTCTTGGGTCCCAACCTCTGACGCGGGACGGTGATTTTCCACCATGGACTTTATGGGGGGGGGGGGATTGAGGCTTAATGGCGCGTCGACAACGTGGTCACTAGCGCCAACCTCAGCCCCGGGGGGGGGGGGGATGAGGCTTAATGGCGCGTCGACAGCTTGGTCATTAGCGCCAACCTCAGTCACAGTGCAGTGGTCCGGGTTGCCACTGCACCACACATTACAGAGATATTATTCAAACCCCTAATCTAAATCTTGTCATACATCTGCCAGGAGCGGTAACCAGGGAACTGGGAGGAGCGTAGGAAAAGCAGGGTCTATCTGGGCCGACGAGGAACCCCAGCGCGGGAGATGGGGAGGTGGATTGAGGCTTAATGGCGCGTCGACAACTTGGACATTAGCGCCAACCTCAGTCACAGTGCAGTGGTCCGGGTTGCCAGCGCGGGAGATGGGTAGAGGGTCGCGGCAGGTGAAAAGCCCTAAGGCGGGAAGGAGAAACAGCCACAACATATGTAATAAGGGATGGCAGGTGGAAGAGATGAAAAGGGGAGACAACCATCGTGAATGATGTGCAGAGGTGGTAAAATAGTTAGCACAACTAGAAGTAGTTTATTAGGAAGACGAGGTGGTGAGATTAAGTTAGAGCGGATCATCACTAATGATGATGAGGTAATGGTTCAGCCCTCAAGACGTGGGTTGGCCACTGACGAGATGAGCCCCAGAGTGGTCAAGAGTAGTTGATATGATTTCAATTAGCAGGCGAGTCAACCGTGAATGATGTTAATGGCTTAGAGTGCGATTCCTACTACAATCGTGAATCAGGAATAATGAATACGTGTTAACAGTCAGACATGGCACAATTGAGCGTGGTTGCGTTGAGAAAGGCGGCAGATAGGAAGGCGGTAAGTAACACGACTTACACATGAGACGTGGAATCAATTTTGAACGAAACGAGTGGTGGGAATGTAGAGAGCATCCAACATGGTTTAAATAAGGGTTGGTCTAGCCCGAAATGGGACAGGTGGCAGTGTGTGCAGCAGCGAATGTCAGAGTCATGTCGGGACGAGGGACTCCCGTGGCTGAGACGAGAAGTTGGAGGAGTGAACGGAGCTCGTTGTCCAAGGGTGTGACAGGTTGAAAGCGGTTTCCGTTGATGAAGCGTGGCAAGGGTCGTGCTTGTGGAGTGATCGAAGGATGAGCACATGAGAATGGAGCAAGAACAGAGTTATTAAGGGGCAACTTATATAATCTTGAGAAAACTTGTTGGATTCATATTATTTACTGTAAGTCAGGACATGGTAAAGTAGAGTCACCTCAAGCTGGAAAACAGCGAATTTATAAAGCTGAGAAGTTTCAAAGGGGTGCACATAGATGACGTATTCGTAATTGTTGTCGTGATGGTTGTGTGGGCAGTGGTTAGACAACGATTTTGGGGTTTTCAGGCACAGGGCTGGCCGGAGGTGTTGAAGGGGTCGAACGGAGGAGTCCATTGTGACAGAGTCAAGGGCAGTGTGTTCGACAAAGGGGGTGCAGAAGTCAACAGCATCCAGTATTCCCAGGTGGTCACTCATCCAAGAACTATTCAGGCCTGGTGCTGCATAACTTCGGTGATCGGACGAGAACCGGTGTTTTCAGCATGGTGTGGTCGTGGACGATTGTACATTAATGTTTTCGCTGGGATAAGAATTGCCTATATTCGGTGAAGATATGCTTGCGTTCGGCAAATGTTCTGTGAGGGATATGCGTTCGGTGAAGGCTTGTTGCGTTCGGCGAAAGTTGTACGTTCGGCAAAGGCTGCCTACGTTTGGCGAAGGCTAGTTGTGTTCGGCGAAGGTTGTGCGTTCGACGAAGACCTATTGCGTTCGGCGAAGGCTAGCTGCATTCGGCGAATGTTGAGCGTTTGGTGAAGATTTGACTAATGGTGTAGGTTTTCTTCCCTTGAGCTTGCGGTGAAGGTTCAGGGGAGAATTTTCAATGCTTGTTTGTGTTCGTTGAACATGTGGTTTAGGGACTTTTCGACGAACTTCATGCATTATCAGTGGGCTGATTGTTTCATCAAGGGGGCGATCCGTCTTTGACGGGAGCTTGAGGAAAGTGCCATGTAAACTACACTACAGTGTAGCGAAGCGCCTGGAAGACCACTGTAAGATTTGTCATTCAGTCCGTAGTCCTGTCAGTCCAAAGTCATGTTGTTCAGTGAAAGTCAGCACGGAAAATAAAACCATCGTTGCATATGCATAGCCAGAAGGTTGCAGACGTAACAGAACGAAGCAATAACACTTGATCGACGTATACGGCTGTTACAGGAAGACTCGCAACCAGAAAACGAAGGACATAGTCGATGGTACATGTCATCTTCATTAGAGGATGAGGCACACGTGTGTTCGGTGTGTGAAGGGTTGAAGGTTACCATGAAGGTGTCGAAGGTGAAACGTTCGGCGGGCAATATGGGTTGCGGGCAACGTTCATGACACTTGCGAAGAAGATCATGCCGGAGGACTTGAAGGTACATTTACCGGTCAGCATCAGTATGGGTGGTACATATGTCGAGGATTGAGATCGGCGATGGTTGTGGGAGGGCACGATCGGATATGGCAAAGGCCGTATGTTCGGCGGGGCTAGAGTACGGTGAGGTATGTTCCCATTCCCATAAGCGGGAGACAATGGAAATGTCGGCCTCGTTCGTTGTCCAGAAGGTCCAGGAAGGGGCGAGCGACGAACATGAGGAAAAGCTCCTGGTCTCATCTTGTAATTCAGTCGGATCGATCAGTTTGAGTTAGTAGCAGCGAAAGGCATGATCGGCCCATGGCAAAGCTGAGGGTTCGGTGAAGGCTTGTTATGCAGCGAGAGACCCGTGGCTTTCAGCAAAGGCTGGTGTTTTTTTTTTTCTTTTTCCTTTCGGCGAAGGTAGTGTTCGGCGAAAGCCAGTGTCTTTCGGCGAAAGATTAGTGGCATTCGGCACAGGTTGCGTTCGGCGAAGGCCTGTTTACGTTCGGCGAAGGCTTGGTGGCTTTCGGCGAAGGGCACAATCGGCAAGGGTAGAGGGCTTGTACTTCAAGCTAAGCAAAAGAGACGTTCGGCGAACATGGGCATCCGTCAGGCGCTGTGAAGGGAACCGGTTCGTCAATGGGGAATCATCTATGGTTTTCCGACGAGCGTTACATTCCCCAAAGGTCGGGAGTTCCACGTTAACAGTTCGACAGGTGAACTTGTGTGAAGGGTTAAATGTTCAGAGAACAAGAGGTCAATGAGGAAGGGATCAAGGTAGGAAAGCGAAGTCAGATGGCGAATTACAGCAGATAAGAGGAAGAAAGAACGTTCGGCGAACGTGCTCAACCAAAACGTGCGAACGTAAGAAGAATGAAAGCAAACATCAGGGAGGGATCTTTCGGCGAACGGTGTCTTTCGGCGAACGTCGAAGCGGGAGGGTAACAATGGCGGTGTGTCACAGCTGGAGGCTGGAGGAAAAGAGATGGTTGGCTAACGCCGTGATACCATTTAGGGAGGGTCTGCGCGTGCTGGCGCATGCGCAGATGGGCGGTTCAGCTGGGCGTATCGAGAGAGTTTTGAATCCTCCAGGGTAACGAGCACTCAGGAACTGAATGCAATTAAATTTACAGGTAGTGTGATATTTTCAGCCGGCAACTAGAAAATTCAAGCCTTAAAGGTCACCTAAAATGTTAAATTTTAAGTTATTCTTAACAAGTTCTTAAATGGAAGCAGAGTTCCGCCTAATGCTAAGAATATCAAATTGTTACACTTCCCTTAATATTTTGTGTAGATTGTATATGCATATGAAAAAAATAGCTTCGAAACTGTAAAACAATTAGTCTGGTGCAATTAGATCATTTTTTGATCAATTTGGACAAAATTCCCATAATGATGAAACTTGGCAGATATGTCCAGAAATACTACCCGAATAACATATTAAAAGTCCCCAAAAAACCCACTGGAGCTTTCGCCGCCATTTTGAAAAAATGGCCGCCGCTATTGCACTAACTATCACTCCTACTGAAAATCTTATAGAGAAATAAATTAAAGATAACAAAAATCTCTACAAGAAAGGTCCCTATGATATTTTCGTTAAAACCAACCGTTTTTTTTGCAATCTACTAGTTTACTGAAAACGTGTCATGAATTTTGAAGAAATGGCCACCGCCGGCATCCGAATTGTGTATTTTCTTAAATATCGCACAAACTATTACTCCTGCCGAAAATTTTATAGAGACCCAAATTAAAGATAACAAAAATGTCTACAAGAACTGCGCTTATGTTTTTGTTACAACCAACGGTTTTTTTTTTTTTTGTAACGTACTGGTTTACTGAAAACATGACGAATTTTGAAGAAATGGCCTTCGCCGGCTACAAAATTGCATATTTAGTGAAGGGGGGGCTGGCTGACAAAAGTTTTAAATCGAGCAACTGATTTGCCCCTTTGCTTTCAGTTAGTACACAACGTTCTACCATATTTGGCTGTAACTCTTTACCCGTCAACAAATCAAAATCGTAATATGAGGCACAAACGTTCATCACACAAAAGTGATATAGGTCTTTTACGTAAAAGCAACCCTTGAACTCCAAAATCGTATTTAAAGTATATCACCCTTACTTTGCGTGAAAGCTCCTTTTTTTCAATTGGTTGTTATAGGGATTTTCGTGTTCAAAGTACTGTTGCGAGCCCTCTAATAGCTCGAAGAGAACATGCTTAGGATTTTCTGAAAGGTGGAGATCTATTCTTTACATCAATCCTAACAAAAAATTGTTTGCTATAGATAGGGACCGTCCTACGCCCATTTAAAGGTGAAGAGGTAATGGCGTAGCGACGAAAGTGTATGGTGATTTTTTCGAAGTGCTCTTGTAAACCCTCAAATAGCTCGAAATGGATATGCTTACGATTTTATGAAAGGTGGAGATCTACTCTTTCCATCAATCCTAACTCAAATTATTTAGGTTAGATAGGGACCGTCCTACGCCTATTTTAAGGTATAGCTGTAATTGGTATAGGGGCTAGTTTCAATTTCAGAGTGCCATTGTAATGGTCATATTTGTATTTGTATCTATGCTAAACAATTTTGGTTAGGATTGGTGGAAAGAATAGCTCCCAACCGTTTAGAAAGTCCTTAGCATTTCCATTTTGGACTATTAGAGGGCTCGCAAAAGCAATTTGGAGTTCGAAATTCACCATACACTTTTGCCGCTACGCCATTACGTCTTCACCTTTAAATGGGCGTAGGACGATCCTATCTAAACTAAACAATTTCGATTATGATTGAAGGAAAGAATAGATCCCCATCTTTCAAAAAATCCTAAGCATGTCCATGTCGGGCTATTAGAAGGCTCGCAAGAACACTTCGAACACGAAAATCAGTATAATAACCAATTGAAAAAAAAGTTTTCGCGCAAATTAAGGGTGATATACTTTAACAACGATTTTGGGGTTCAAGGGTTGGATTTAAGTAAAATATGTATATCACTTTGTGTGCTGAACGTTTTTGCTTCACATTATGCTTTTGATTTGTTGACGGTAAAAAGTTACATCTCCCCAAAAAGGTTTTTTCTTTTTGTGTTTGTGTGTGTCTATGGAGGGGGGGGGCATGAAAAATTGTGACCCAGGGGGGGGGATTGAGGCTTAATGGCGCGTTGACAACTTGGTCATTAGCGCCAACCTCAGTCACAGTGCAGTGACCCAGGATTCTGTGCTCGTAGGCTCGTTAGTACCCATGTACTAACTGAAACGAAAGGGACAAATTGGTTGCCGGATGTGACACTATTTTCGGCCATCCCACTAAATGGCAGCCGGCAGAGGCCATTTCTTAAAAATTCATCACGTTTTCAGTAAACCAGTAGATTGCAACTGTTGGTTTTAACGAAAACATCATTAGGACCTTTCTTGTAGAGATTTTTGTTATCTTTATTTCTCTATAAAATTTTCGGTAGGAGTGATAGTTCGTGCGATAGTTAAGAAAACATACAATTTGGTAGCCGGCAGCGGACATTTTTTCAAAGTGGCGGCGAAAGCTCCAGTGGGATTTTAGGGGACTTTTAATATGTTACTCGGGTAGTATTTCTGGACACATCTGCCAGTTTCATCTTTATGGGAATTTTTTCAGACCTAAAGTGCTAATTGCACCGGACTAAATTCATGCAAATTATTTATTTAAAACAAAGTCAAACTGTAATTAAATTGACCAAAAATCAATAAATGGAAACATAACATACATAACTTTTAACCAGTATGGAAAAGTGCCTACATAAGATTTGCAGACTAGAACAAAACATGTCAGTGCAACAAGGGAAGATGGCAGAGTAGGTAAGTGGAAGGGGAGAGATTGAGGCTTAATGGCGCGTCGACAGCTTGGTCATTAGCACCAACCTCAGTCACAGTGCAGTGGTCCGGGTTGCCACTGCACCACACATTACAGAGATATTATTCAAACCCCTAATGTAAATCTTGTCATACATCTGTACCTCCTGAAAAAATTGAAAAACACCGGACAGGAGGACAAACTTCTTGCCTAATTGACGCGCAATGTCATGCGGAAGACGGAAACGACGACGAACACCATCAAGATGGCGACAATCAACAAGGAAGTGCTGGACAGGTAAGTGAAGGGTAAGGAACATAGTGCAAGTGTGTGATGTGGTGCTAAGTTAGTTTAGGAATGGTACCTGATATGAAAATAATATAACAGAATTCAAATACCAACAGTTACTTTTTCTTTTGTCTGGGATCAAGGGAATAAATATCTGTGCCTTTTTTGGTCAAATACTGGGATCAATTTAGGGCCAAAA